>JAMPIO010000228.1:0-151167 GCA_024699865.1 Aphelenchoides fujianensis
CGGGCGCCTCCGCCTGCTCGCCGCCCAGCCGGCGGAAGGGCGCGCCGTCGAGCAGCTGCACGTGGGGCAGCGAGTGGGCGAGGACGGAGCGGTAGTTCGTGTGTTCGGCCCACGGGTTGGCGCCCAGGTAGACGCAGGAGAGACGCGGCAGGGCGGCGAGTTCGCGGAGGTCCGCCAGGTCGGCGAGTTTGTTCTGCTTGGCCCAGAAGTCGGTCAGCTGCTGCAGGTGCGCCACGTGCTCCACGCGCTCCAGACGGTTCCAGTTCAGGTCGAGCATCTCCAGCTGGCTGCAACGAACGATGCAGAGTAATGAAGGACTAGGGGTGGGGGGACTCACCGGTTGTTCTCGAGGCCGCCGATGCGCTGGATGCCGTTCTGCGAGAGGTACAACTCGCGGAGGCCGCCCAGCTCGTCGAGGCCTTCGATGACGGTGAGCACGTTGCCGGGCAGGCTGAGGACGACGAGCGCCTGCAGGTGGCCCACGCCCTTCGATGCGGCGGATTGGTTGGCGCCGAGGAAGAGGCGCTGCAGCCGCGTGTTCCGCTCGAGGCCCTCGATCCGCTTGATGCGGTTGTCGCCCAGCTCGAGGTACTTCAGCTGGGTCAGCTGCAAAGGGAGTGAGGGGAGGACGGGCGGGAACAGACCGCCTCCAAGCCCTCGATCTTCTGCAGCTTGTTGTGCGTGAGGTAGAGCGTGCGCAGTCCGCTCAACGCTTCGAGGCCCTCCAGCTTCGTGATGCGGTTGAACGAGAGGTCGAGGGTCTCCAGATTGACCAGCGCGTCCAGCCCCTCGATCTTCGCGATCTGAACGGCGAGTGAGTGGAGGAGAGCGGGCGTGCGACTCACCTGATTGTCGTAGAGGTCCAACTCGACCAGCGTGCGCAACTGCGAGAGGCCCTCGATCTTCTTCAGCAGGTTCCAGCGGAGGCACAGCGAGCGGATCGAGCGGAGGAACTCGAAGCCCTCGATCCGCTCGAGGCGGCGGCGCGTGAGGTCCAACTCCTCCACGTCCTCGCTCACGACCACCTCCTCCGCCTCCCGCTGCTCCCAGCGGCGGGCGGCGGCGACGGCGGCCGCCTGCAGCGCGGCGTCCTGCTCGTTCAGCTGCACGCTGCGGGCGCCTCCGCTTCGGGCTGCTCCTTCGCTTCGGTGGACATGGGCGGGCAGGACGGGAAGACGGGCGACCACTCGGCTCGGCGAACGAAAAGCGAAATGAGCGAGCGGCCGCCCGTCGGAAAGAAGTGAGCAGCCGGCAGGTCGGTCAGCGGAATGCGAGCGGAATGCTCGCAGTGGTTGGCGGTTGGCGTTCTGCCCGGCCGATTGCTCGCCGCCCGCTGTTTATCGCGTGTTTTCGGGCCTGTTGGACGGACATTCGCGATCGAAAGACCGGCCGAACGGACGGCGGAACGATAAGGTTGGTTTCCCGCTTGCATTCGTCGATTTATTTCGATTGTTTGCGAGAATTGTAGCTCGAAATGCCGCCGCTGATGCCCGCCGTCGGCCACTACGCGCACGTGACGAAGAATTTCGGCCTAGACGTCGTGAGCGCCACGAATCGCCGCCTCGGCCGTCACCAACCGCTCGTCCTCGTGCTCGGCACCGTCGCATCCACGTACCTCCTCCTGCGCTTCCATTGGTTCTGGAAGAAGAGCGAGCGGTCGCTGTGGCAGCGCTTCAAAGCGTTCGCTTTCCAGCAATTCCGGCGGATTCCGGCGGTGCGGCGCAAAATCGAGCAGGAGCTGCATGCGACCTCCGAGGGGATTCTGAAGTCGATCCACGGCTGCGACAAGGAGCGCTCCTTCGTCAAGTGGATCCCCGAGCAGGGCATGAGCAGCGCGGAGATTCTGGAGCGCGCCGCCCGCTACGAGCAGATGAACGAGAAGTTCGACGTCGCGCGCGGCCGTGTGAGCGGCACCGTCTACACGGACATGCGGGAGGAGTTGCTTCAAGTGCTCACTGATGTTCGTTCCCTCCTTCCCTCTTCTTTCATTGAATTCTTCAGGTTTTCAAACGCTACGCCTATTCGAATCCCCTCCATCCGGACGTCTTTCCGGGCGCTCGAAAGATGGAGGCCGAAGTCATCCGAATGATCACGAATCTTTATCACGGCGGTCCGGAGGCGTGCGGAACGGTTTGTCCCTCGGTTTTCCTCCAATTCCTTTGAATTTCGCCTTGCAGATGTCGAGCGGCGGCACGGAGTCGATCCTGCTCGCGTGCTTCGCGCACCGCAATCGGGCGCTGGCCAAAGGAATCGAGAATCCCGTGATTGTGGCGCCGATCACCGCCCACGCGGCCTTCGAAAAAGTTCGTTTTTCTGCCATCATTCGTTTAATTCGCGGCTTGAAGGCGGCCAATCTGCTGGGAATTCGCATTCGACACGTGAAGGTGGACAAAGACGGGCGGGTGAACCTGACGGCAATGCGACGGGCAATCACCAGCGACGTGTGCATGGTGCGGTGGAGAAACGGATGGATTACGATTGCTTTCGTTCGCTTTCAGCTCGTGGGATCGGCGCCCTGCTTCTCGACGGGCACATTCGACGAAATTCCGGAGATTTCGAAGGTTCGCCTCGAATTTTGATCGAATTTCGTTGATTTCTCGCCGATTTTCAGCTGGGCATTCGGTACAACATTCCGGTGCACGTGGACGCGTGCCTGGGCGGCTTCATCATCCCGTTCGTGGTCGAAGAGGCGGGCATCGGCATCCCGCACTTCGACTTTCGCCTGCCGGGCGTCTGCTCCATCTCGTGCGATACGCACAAGTACGGCTACTCGCCGAAGGGCTCGTCGACGGTGTTGTACCGATCGCACGAGTACCTGCACCACCAATACTTCAGCATCACCGAGTGGCCGGGCGGCATCTACGCGACCCCGACGATCGCCGGTTCGTTCGATTCTTTCCGTTGAATTCCTCGTCGTTTGCAGGCAGTCGAGCGGGGCTGAACATCGCGCTCACCTGGGCAACCCTGCTCCACTTCGGGCACGCCGCGTACAAGGAGCGCGCCCTGAAGATCGTCGAGTGCACGCGCTACCTGACCGCCGAAATCCGCAAGATCCCCGGCCTCCAAATCGTCGGCACTCCCGACGTCTCGGTCGTTGCGTTCCGCTCCAACGAGTTCAACATCTACGCGGTGGCCGACCTGCTGAACAAACGCGGCTGGAATCTGAACTCCTTGCAGAAGCCGGACGCGTGAGTCCTCTCTTCTTTCCATTCTTTTCATTGAATCCTCGCTTTAGAATCCACTTCTGCCTCACGTACAATCAGGCGTCGAAAGATCTGATCGATCAGTTTCTCACCGACCTGGTGATCGTGTGCGAAGAGGTCCGCCATCTGCCCGAGCGGGGCGGCAACACGGAGACCGTTCGTTCACTCCTCAATCTTCCATTGAATCGGGATTGTTTGTTGCAGGCAGCCATCTACGGAATGGCGGGAACGCTGCCCGACCGCTCGCTGATCGACGAGGTCGCCCACGCGTACCTGGACGCCTGCTACGCGCCCCCGACGCCATCGCCGTCGATCCGACGCCCGAGCCGCCGCCCGTCCCGCTCAAGTGAATCAAGGAGGAGCAATTGGAACGATAGGAGTCGTCCATTTGTGTCCTCCACCTGTAGACCGTTGCCTCTTTTCACGTGTTTCTTATTTATAGCTGGTAGAACGTAGGATTCAGACGAATAAAACGGATTTCTTTTGCTGATTCGGCTGTCGATTTGAGCGGAAGCTGCGGGACATTTGGGAGGTTGATCCTGCTTAAAACAGATCTTTCAGAAGTTCCAGGTGGGTTGCGACCTCTTTCTTTGATCCAAGCCAGTGATCTCAAGCCTTATGTCCGCTTCCAAGTCCACTGATGCGTCGAGATTATTTATTGAGCAACAACAGTCCAAATAATCAGTCCGAAGAAAGGAGACATTCAAAGGAAGCCGGAGAAATCAATGGGATACACGTGCCACAAGCTCGTTAGACGTTGGGATTGCACCGAATAGGAGGAAGAAAGGGCATGCTGAAGCCAAACACATGAAGAAGGAAGTAGTCGAGAGATCTCGTTTATGTACACCGGGAGTCAAGCAACAATCAAGAGAGCAATGGAACGACCGTCAGATCTCCTCGTTGGACAGCCGCCTCGCGACGTAGTTGGACTCGCCCTCCGGCCACAGCAAGTTCGCCTGTTTCGTGGACTCTCTCGTGGCCATCAGTTTCTTGAAACTCCGCCGGAAGGAGTTGCCGAACAGCATGTAGAGGAAGAAGTTCGCAGTGCAGTTGACCACGACCAGGAGGTTCGAGAGGTCGACCAGGTAGACGATCACGTGTTTCAACTGAAGAAATTCGGTGGATATTTGATAGAAGGGTGAGCGCACCTGTTCGTAGAGGGTCAGCTCGAGGAAATTGACGAGCAGAGCGGTGAAGTTGCAGAAGATGAAGAAACAGACGACGAGGATCAAACTGAGCGTATCCGAGTCCTCCGACGCGCCCTTCCGCAGCACCGTCACCACGACGCAGATGTTCAGCACGATCAGGAGCAGAAGCGGGCCGACGGCCATGAACGTCGTGTACCTGCAGCAACCGAATGAATTGAGTAAAAGGGGCGGTAAAGACATGTAAGTGTAGTAGATCGTGTAGTAGACGGGGTCCAAACGAATCTCCGTCGGACAGATCTGCAGCGAGACGATCCCGTTGTGGCGCGGGTCGATGCACTCGATGGCGCGCAGCTCGAAGCCGTGCGGAATGTTGTAAAAGACGCAGCAGACGGCCATCGTGAACACGACGATCTTCGCTTTCCTTTAAAGGAATGAAGGATGAATGGAAGGGGTGGGAGGTGAGTACTTGGGAGTGCAGCAGATCTCCGAGAAGGCCTTCGGCAACACGACGCTGATGAAACAGTCGACTGCCGCGGCAACGCAAAAGTAGACGGAGGTCGTTTGGAAGATGGCGCCCAGCGGGAAGATGAACGGCGCTCCCGATCCGTACAGGTAGGCGAGTACTGAAGAGATTGGAGTGAGTGGAGAGGTGGAGGCGACTTGCCGGGCGGTCCGTGATGTCGCCACGTTTCCAGCACGAACAGGAACATCGCCGTGCAGATCATCGAGAAGTCGGAGACGGCGAGAGCGGCCAGGTAGATCGACGTGGAGAAGACGCGCTGCTCGGGGCTCGTGTACACCGCGACCACCAGCAGGTTGCCCACGAGCCCGATCGCCCCGACGATCGCCAACACGACGCCGCTGACCGCAACGTTGTACATCTGAACGAGGGTTGATGGAAGGCGAAAGGGAACGCACTTGATAGTCGGGATCGGTGGAGCCCAGACAGACGTTGCAAAAGGGCATCGCATGGTTGAGCGCGTCGTCGATTGACATCTGCAACGAGAAGGATTGAAGGGGGAAAGCAGAGTGTTGTTTGTTCTAATCGCAACGCAGGGGACGGTGAGTGACTGGAGAGTGCAAGTGGAAAACCGAACTTACGCCCCACGAGAAGCCCAGCCCTTGGAATTCCATTGGATTGATCGGCAGCTGCACTTTTGGACCCAAATTAGCGAAAGAAAAGCGGGCAGATTGCAACAAAGAAGAGGACGGCAGCCGTTTGCACGCGCAAGCCGGGGCGTGTGCCGACCGCAAATCCTCCCGATCGTGTTTCCCGTGGGTCAACAAAACGAAAGGGCGGAGTGACGACGACGAACGAGTAGGAACCGCCGACCGTCCGACCGGCCGGCACCCCGCTCGTCGCCAAAAACCAACTGCGGGCGAAGTCGGCGGGAACGGCGGCGGTGTTTTCGGGTGTTTAATGCGCTCATTACCGGGCGGCCAATTCGTTTGAGGTGAGATTGATTGGACGAGCAGAATGGGAGGGGTGAGCGGAGAAGACACGTCCAGGTGATCAGTGATCGAGAAAGAAGAAGCGAGGTGTTGATCCCAGGAGCGTACGTATGAAGCAATAAGAAGCTACTTGTTGCAGTGGAAGAAAAAGAGGTTCTCGAATCCTCGCCCAACTCCTGCACGTCGACCGTCTCGCTTTCCGGCCGCTTCGATTCGCGTCGCGTCCCAGCGAAACGTCAAGTCGGCGGCCGCGAATCGCCAGCGGCGATCCATTCGGCTAATTCGATTCCTCTTCTCTCTTTGACGAATTGGAGATGATGCGCGAATGGGAGAAGAGGAATGGATGGCCGGAAAGCAAAGAGCGAACTTGAGACGAGACGATGGCGGGGCTTAAAAGCGGGCACAAGGGACTGGAAGTGGGTGCAGGGTTGAAAGATCAGCTTCGAGACTGACAGACAGACGACCGTTGATCGAACAGACGGCCGTTTGGTTTGCAAACAAATTCCTTGCAGTTTTAATCGCTGCAATCAAACCAGAAAGAAGAACGCACTAACGGGAAAGCAAAAGAGGAACAGCAGGACGGAGAGGAGGAGGCAGAGGCGGGAGATGAGTTGTGGAGTGTTTTATGAGCACAAATCGAAGCCAAATGCTCTCATCTGCGGCCACCATTCTGGCGGCCAATTAAAACCAACGGGCCGTTCGTGAGTGTGCGTTCGGGCGGCGAAATTTCCTCAAGTTTTCTTTGCCGCCAGAAGTCGCTTCCCTCCTTGAAAGCAATGAGGAACGTTTGATGGCCGCCGGAGCTGTCGTCTGTGGACAGTCGAGCATGAAAGCGGCGTTTGATGAGCGGGCAGAAGAGCGGAAATCCGCCGCCCAATCGAGCGGAATCAAGGGCGGCAATTGGAGCGAACATGAGGACGAAAGCGGTGACTCCGCAGTAAAAAGCAGAAGCGCGGCGGTCGGCCGTCCGGCCAGCGAGTGTTGATGAACGAAATGAGCGGTCGGCCCCGCGGGGATTTATGGTGGTTTGAACCGGCAGAAGCAAGGGAGCAGAAGAATGACGGGAAGGGATCTTCTGCTTCTTTTGTTCTCTTGCACGAACAATCGAGTGGTCTTCATGTCCAGAAGGCGGACAACAACCCGGGCGAACGGCCGGGTGGTCTTTGCGCTTCTGAACGGCTAACGGAAGAACAGAGCGACTACTCGCAGAGGGGTGATGAATTTCAATCATTGCTCATGTAAAACGGCAACAAAGAAGAGTCAAAATATATAAATATTACGGTCTAAACTAATCCCCATTTGCGCCTACGAATCGAAATCCCCCACTAGTGGATGATGATGACGTTGGCGAAAAATTAGGTCGCGGGGCCCTACCGTTAGCCAGATAAAGCTGTCCGGTCGTAGGTGGGAAAATTTGTTGTCACGTGGGACATTTGATGAGCGCGCGTTGTGGTAAGCGTCGGGGCGGGGTGGGGTTGGTGGGCTGGGTGGTCGTTTGGTGTGTGTTCGGCCGGTGGTCACGGGTTGAGTTGATGTCCTCAACAATGTACGTCGGTCGCGCAATTGACTCAACCCTGTAACCGCCACTGGGTGGTCGTGGCGGTCACGATGGCTCAATCGACGCGGGGTGGCGTTTTTGTAGTGACCGTGCGTGGAAAGTAGGTGAAAGTCGTAAAATTGATCAAAGTGTAGGTGGTGGTCAAAGTGGTAATTTCTTCGTCGTAGTGGCCGTATGGGTGTCATCGCGGGTTGTGCGCCCTAGTGCTCGCCCTTGGTGTGGCGTGGCCCCGCGGCCGGCCCCCCGTCTTCTGTCGGGCTTGACGTGCATTGGTCTGGCGCGCTGTCCCTCACCCCCTGTCCCGGCCCCCCCCCCCGTGGGTTTTCCCCCTTCCACCTTTTACCATTACTTTTCCGGCGCCGCACGCACAGGCATAGTCTGGCAACAAAGAGGGCTGCGCAGCAGCCTCGTTCTGGACGAGACAGGTACTCGTTGAAACAACAAACTTTTTGCTCGAAAACATCCCCCACTTGGCGGCCGGCGGGCAGCGGTTTTTCTTCGATTGCGGAAGTCGCCCGCCGATCGTCGAGTGGCCGCTTTGACTTCGAGGACTCTCGCGGACGGCGCGGGAGATGAGCGAGAAGGGAACGGCAAGGAGAAAGAAGGAGTAAAAGTGAACGTGACTCCGCCCAAACAACCCACTTTGCCGCCCTTCTGTTCGCGCCTTAACGAATGCAAATTGGGGTCGATTAGACGAAGGAAACAACGAGGAGAAGACGGTGCTTTCTTTCCGCATCCATCGGTCGCGTGCCCTTGTCTGTGGATTGTTTTCGAGCGGGCAATTCGTAACGAAGGAATCGAAGATCTCCTCTTCGTTTCACTGTCGCTATCTGATCCCAGCGGGCAGACGGAGGAGTGACGAAAAGGAATTGCAACAGAGTGCAGTCCATGAGAATCCCCCTGGCCTTCTTCCCCGTACTCTCTTCCGTTGAGTGGGCGGCAAATCCGAGAACGAGGGAGTTAGAACGTGGGCGGCGGGGGGCCGAAAGAACGAGCGGATTTTTAATTAACAGCCGTCCTGCGCGTCTCCCGGCTTTTTCTTCTTCTTCGCAGAAGAACGAGAGCGAACAGACGAGCGTGAGAACCGGGAGAATCGAAGAAGAAGAGAGTGGACCGAAGGAACCGAAGATGAAACAAACGAGCGACCGGTTGTTTGCGTTCTTTACCGTAAACGGGAGATCGAAACAGGAACGGGGGGGATCGTTTCATGGAATCCAACTGGCAGCGGTCAATTCAATCCAATTTCTCCCGGCTGTTCCCCACCGCCATTGGTCGGCTCACTAATCGTCCGATTGATTCAATCCGGCGACCGAACGAGAGAATGAACGGGCGGATTTCTGAACGGCGGCCCAAAGCGAACGTGAATTCGGCGAAATCGAGGCGGAAATCTTCAGACGAAACGAGTGGCGATGAGGAGCAGCAGCAGAGGACCTTACGCCAAGGAGGAGGAGGAGGAAATTGGAAAGCCGGCAGGAATTTTATTTCGCTGCAAACGGTTCGCGTTCGCCGGCAAGAAATGAGGAAACGAAACGAAATTTCCGCTCCGCCCCGACCGTCCGGCCGGGCGCCTACCGTCCGCTCGCTCGGCCGTCCACCGTCTTTGGCGCCCGTTTTTCGATTAGCCGCCCGCAACTCCGCGAATTCCGGCCGCCGAATGGCCCCCGGGGAGCCGCGAGAAGCGGAGACGCGCGGGAGTCGCGGACGGCGGCCAATTTGTGCGGGAATGGCGGCGATCGAAGCGGCCGAATCACATGCCGACCGCCACTTCTTCTTTCGAATGGGCAACGGCAGACACCGCCGCTCACCAGTCCCTCGACCAACTGCCCGGTGATCCTCGCTTCATGAAAACGTCACTCGATGAGATGAGCAGAGCGGAGAGAGTGACGAAAGCACGAGAGGTTATTTCCGGCCCCAATTTAATGGAGAGCTTCCGCTTTTGGAGCGCCCAAAACGGTCGACTTCTCGGAACGGAACGAGTTGGAAATGAGTTGAAGAGATTAGCGTTAGCAGAAGGACACTTCTTTCATTCGTTCGTTTCCCTCACTTACCACCATCTTGTCCTGTGCAGAGAAGATTGAACGTTTACGGGTAGATCACAAGGAGGAGACAAAGAGAGAACTAAAGGAATAGCAGTGGAGGAGACTGTTGACTTCCACTAACTTTACTGACGACTACCAGCTTACTCCGAGCTCCCGACTGATTACTCGGCCGGCCGTTCGCTTCCGACGGCCACAAACACGAATGCTAATTTCTTTAAGACGGCCGCCGGCTCGCTCATAAACCGCGTGCCGGCGGGCGGAGCGGCCGGCAAAGTTGCTTCTTGACTGCGGCCGCCATCTGGCCGCCGGGTCACGTTCGGCGAGTCGCCCACGAAGCGAACAAATTGGGTTAACATTTTAGTTTCAGTTTGAATTTGAGGAGGCCGACTGGTGGGCGAGCGGGCGGAAAAGAAGTGACGATTGTTGCGATCGGCCGCAATTGCGAGCAGATGTCCGATTGGAACGGCGTACTGTAGGGGCTGCGGGGGGGATTCGCCCACTCTCGTGGATCACGAGCACAAGACTCGTGGGCTTGTACGTGAGCAGCAAGCAGTTGAGAAGCGAGTGAGTGACGAAAGCAGCGCATCAAAGCGGCGGCCATGTGCCGGTTGGAGTTTTAATTAAACTCGAGAGGAACTTCCGGCTTCCAAATCGACGAGTCGGGGCCAATAAAAACGGCACGTCCCTCGTTACTGCGAGCGAGCGGGCAGGCGGAGCGAAAGGATTGCAACAAATTCGGGGAGCGGGGTTGCCACGAGAAAGGCGATCGTGAACGCCTTTTGAAGGAAGAGCTCCGGTGGACGTGCCAAAGCTCTAGCGGAGTGTTGAAATGCACGGAGCTGAAAGGAAAGGATGGAAGAAGAAGACGAAGTGCGTGGGCGGAGCGGAGTGAGTGAAATGCGGAAGAGCGCAAGGATTAATTCGATTCGGCAGCTGTGCATTAGAAGCCAGAAGCAAAGCGGAGGCGGGCTGATGCTGGAAGCTTGATGAAAGAGAGACGTCCACTGGAAGAAAGAGAACGGCCGGCCGAGGGAGGGATGGTTGGGATCAAAAGTTCACGACGGAAGCGACCGTTGGCCAAGGAATCCAACCGAATTGAGTCCTCGTCACGAACTCGTGTGTTTTCGGGGACGGAGGTGGCAGGGCCGCCGGTTATGCAAATCGGCGGGTGCAATCGGAGCTGCTCGACCACCTGCGTCGCGTCGCGCAAACACCAGCGACCAGAAGCCATCCAACGAGTGACTTCTGACCATCGACGGGAGGAACGTGCCGAACCAAACGAAAGGTGGCAACAATCGACCTTCTTTCTTCCTTTAATTCGTGACCTCACGGCCATGCGGAGGACGGTCGACGGCCACAAATCGCCGCTTTTCGCCGCTGGAGGTCGCCGTCGGCGGTTCGGCCCGATTGTCCGCCAATCTGCGGGCAGAATCTCGTTTGCAGAAACACAAAGCAGAACGCAAGAAATGAAATTCTTGAAGTGCACCGCAACGATCAAACAAACGAACGCCTTTCATGCTCACAAACAATTAGCCGGTGGTTCTGAAGCGGGTTCGAAATTTTCGAACTCTGCTGCAAGGGCACTTGCAGCGAACCAAACGTTCAGTTTTTCAAGGAGGACTGCTTCCTGAATTCAAGCAATGAAAGGGGTGCAATGTGTGTTACTGATTGATTGCAGACGTTCTTTACGAATGAGGAGTTCCGCTTTCTATTTGGTTCAATGGCCTTTCGACTTCTGCTCCTCGAGTCAACAACCCGATGAATATGAAGAGCTCATTGCAGCCGTCCTCTAAATAGCCGCCAAGCGAAACTGACTGAACGAACGGAACGACTAATTAATCGAAGTCCTTTGAATCGGCTGAATGGACACGAACTTTGGCGGCGGCGGTCGGCCGGCGGTTTGTTTTCTTTCGGCCACTCGGTTCGCGTGGCGGCCGGCCGGCGTCGTCGTTTGGACAGCCGGCCGACCGCCCGCTCAACCGGTGGCTTCCCCGCGTCCACGTGCAGCTGTTGGGAAAATTCGCGGGTTTCAAACGGCCGCTAATCCGCTCGCTTACCTTCGGCTTTCATTTCACTGGGTTCTCACGGCTACTGGGATTGTTTTGGGACTGGATTTGTCTGCAGCGTTTGGATTGTTTTGGTTTCGAACTTGCAGCAACTGTTGATGTATTTGGTTCATTCGCCTCGTTTGTTCCATTCGGTTCGCCCGTGTGTTCAATGGAATGCGCGACTCGTCACTCGGCCGTCCACGCCGTCACTCCGCATTGTTCGCTGACGCCGTTCCGTCCGCTGCGGCCGTCCGGCGGTCGTCATGTTTCCTTTTCGGGCCGCCGTGTAGCCGGCTTCATTTGCATACGAACGAACGGACGAAATGGATGCGCCGCTTTCGGATGGCCGCATTTCGTTGCGGATTCTTGCGGCCGAACGGAAGCCGAACGCGAAGGTCTCGTTTCGTTCACGTGCACCCCCATTCGGCTTCCTTTCTTCCGTCAAGCGCTCGACTTCGTCCCTCTCGTTGTTCGAACAAGAACGAGTGGCCGTGTTTCCGGTGGATCACTTCCGCTCGTCCACCAACAACCGGTCGACTTCCCGGCCGCTCTTCGTTTCCACTCGCCCCCTGCGGATCGAATCGAATTGCAGCAAATGGACACGAATTCTTCGGCGTTTCCGTTGACGCGCGCCGGTCGAGCGGGGCGGAAAGCGGAGGAAACGGCGCGGAAATTCGAGCCTCCAGCGGCGGCCTCCAATCGCTCCATTCATTTCTTTTGTTTCCTTTCGTTCTCTGCAAAGTGGAGTGCGTGCCCGGGCGGCCCGTTCGGTTCGTCACTCGAAGGCCGGCGATCACAAACCGCCGGCCGCCCACTTCCCACCGCAAACGGCGGCGAATGCCACCTGTCCCACCCTCGGGGTTAGTCCGAGGAGTGCGATGAGGAGTTCAAGGGAGCGTCTTGGCGGCGACGAGGCGAGAATGCGGGGAGTGATGACTGGGAAACGAGTGCAAAGGTTTTCTTTCCGCAAGCGTGTGTTTTGGCCGCTTCATCCCGTTGCTTCTTGCTGGTTTGGAGCTCGCAGACTGCGGAGCTTTGGGGCAGAGTACTTGCAAATTGGCTTAGGAGAGGCGGATCTTTTGTGTTTGTCCCCTTTGGTGTTCCCTTACTCTTTGCGCTCTGCACACCTGTCGACCGTTTACCGTCGACCGAACTTGTGAGTCGAGCAAGACTGTCGAGCACGAGCGCTAGCAGCAGAAGGGATCCCGTCGACGCTCGCTCGTTCATTTGCATTCGGAAGAACACTCCCGTCTTCCGCCGCTCGTCTCGCGCGTGCCGTTGAACCGTGAACGTTTGAATTTGGCGGCCCGTCCGGCCCGCCGCTCCGTCTTCTCCGCGTTGTCATCCGCACGCCATTCGGCGGCCCCTCGAAGCGTCAAGTTCCAATTTCCGGCCGCTTTTCTTTCGATTAATTTCCACGCAAAACGGCCGGCGCGAAGGCGAGAGGTTGGCCGCGGCCGCAGGGTTCGCGGGATGCCCGACGTTCTTCCGCGTTTTTTCTGCCGCCCGCCCAGCCGATCAGACGGACGAAAGGGCGGCGGCGGTCGTGTCACGAAGACGAACGAAGATGATCGAGCGGCCGGAACTCGGCGAGACGGGGAATTCCGTGGGCCACACGCAAACCGGATCTTCGGGCCCTCTTTGTTTCCACCCGCTTTTCTCGAGATCTTTGCGGTGGGCCCACGATCGGAGAGAATGGAAGCCCGAAGGATTCGCGCGGTTTTACGCGGCTTTCGTTCATTTGCGAGAATTCCCAAAAGAAATTGTAGCGAAAAGCGACGAGTTTTTTTGCAGCGTCTGGGCCGGAAGGCGGAAGGAGACGTCGCACGGCAGACGCTCCAGCGAATGTGCGTCATTCCCAAGATTCAATTTTGCGTAGACGAACGTCTCGTCGGGCTCGGATTTCACGAGCAGAAACTTCCTTTTTTTCGACTGCCGCGGCGAGTCGCGTTCCCGACCGGCGAGCTTTTTTCGACGGCCACTGCGTTCGGGCGTTCGGTTCGCCGCTCGCTCTCGCTTTTGCGGGCGTCCAGCGCGTCACCTCCCGCGCTTTCACCTTCTTTTTCGCCCTTTGCCCCGCGCGCTATCGAGCGGGCCGTGAAGTTTGCCGATTTTCGCTCTGCCTCGTGTTTGGCGCGAAGAGCGCGCGTGGACGTCGCTCTTTCCTGCCAATTCCAATCAAAAACAAAGGAAGGAGGTTCGCCGAAAGGGGAACGAAAAGTTCGTCGACCACCTCGTACGAAACAAACTAAAACGAATTCGTCGAGCACGCCCTGAAAGTGGCGTCACTTTTCCGTTGATTTTTCTTTGGCGATCGAGGCGATCGAGAGCGCGAAAAGATCGCCGTTTATAAGCGCGCGAATTCATTTCGGGTTTTGCTCCAAAGCGTGCTTCACGCTTCCCTTCGGGCTCGTCGGCTAATGGAGCGGTCGGGAGTAATTTGCTCGTTGTTTTCGCTCCATTTCCCGCGTTTTATTGCGCGCTTCTATTTGTTTTTGCTTTCCAAAAGGCCGTTTTCTCGCGCTGCCTCGTGGGAGGGCGCCGGAACGATGTGATTAATCTTCTCGTGGTTGTTTTCGCTCCTTTCACATCGTTTATTAACGCGCGCTTTCTTTGTTTTCCGTTCATTAACGCCGAACCTCCGGAAGCACGCGCGTTTTCGCTCGAATTCGTGGGATTCCGTTTAATTTTTGGTATGCGGTAAGGTTTTTTGCTCCAACCGCCAGTCGCCGTTCACTTTCGAAAAGAAGTGTGGAGTGAAATGAGGGCAAAGCGGATCTTCGTTTGGTTCGACGTTGAGGGCGTCGTTTCCTTGACGTACGAAATGGCCCAAAAATCCTCCGATTTTCCAAATCCGGCCGCAACCCCCCGCCGTCTGCGCTTGCGGGGCTTCTCGAACGCGTCGGCCGGCGCCGATTGGCGTCGAGTTCGCGACGGCGTTCCCGTCGGTGACGCACGCAGGAGCCCTGCACCGCGCCGCCTTTCCCACGCTTTCGCCGTCAGACGGGAACGGAAGTTTGCGGCCGACCGAAAGGAGCCGCCGTTCTGGCGCTTCCATCGCGGTTCTCTGGCGGTTCCTTTGGAGTGTCTTCTAAGGGCTCGTTTTCTAATGGGCGGATTTCGAAGGCGGCTTTGATGGCGGTTTGATGGCGGCTTGATGAGCTCGCGAGGGCTCGCGATCAATCCGATTTCTGCTGCTGGTTTCCACTCCAAACTCCCTCGCGCCAAAGAGCTCCCGCGCCGCGTCGGTTCGCTCATCACCGCGTGATTGACGTCAATGGAAAGCGGTTCGTTTCGTCCGCGTTCTGTCGATCGTGCACTCGAAAGCGGACGAGCGGACGGCGGCGCGTGGTTCGACGCGGACGTCCGTTTCGTTCGCTAACGATGACGCAGACGGCGAGCGGACGCTGCAGGCGGCGAGGAGGACGCGGATGAGCGACGTTTTGTTTGCTCGAATCGAGTGCTCGATCAGGAGATCGACCTGGGAGATCTGCTCTTGAGTCGTCGAGCTCGAACTGGGGAGTTCTTTCGACTCATCTCACTTCTTCTTCTTTCACTCCCGCCTGTTACGCACTTCCGCCTTCTACTCGAAAGGAATCACGATGGGCGGAAATTGAACGAGCGAAGGCGGCGAACATCCCCGCCGTTTCCGCTCCCGTCGCTCCCCCGCTCGGCGCCTGCGGCAATTCGATTTGGACGTCGCTGTCGGGAATCCCCCGCCCGCCTCCTCCTCGTCGTCCTCAATCGCGCAAATTGTCTGCGGGTCGAATCAACGGCGTCTGTTCGCTGCCACTTGCACTCCTCAACGGAAATCCCGGCCGTCTAATCGGCGGGCGGTCGGACGGCTGCAGCGGACGGGCGGGTCGTCCAGCGGATTCTTCCGCTTGCCCGCGGATTGTTTGGGGGGGCGGGCGGGCGGGAAGTGCCGCGCGTGTTCACGGAATTGCCCGACGACGACCCAATTTGTTTGAGCGGCGCGCAAAGAAGCCGCCGAGCGAGCGAGCGAGCGAGTGGGAAGGACAGCGGACGTTCTGCTTTCTTTCCGCTGAATCATAACTCCGGCCAGGCTTTCTTTCTCTTGGGCGCAATCGCTCGCGGGCTTCTCCGGGGCCGCAATCAGCCAGCATTACCCGGCTGCGATGGTCACTCGCCCGCTTGCTGCCAGCGAATCGCAGAGAGAGCGATTCCAAGCAGAAGTTGGAGTCATCTCTCGGTCCATATTTTTTGCCAATTTCCTACGGAAGCTTATCGAACAAGCGGCCGCTCGTTAACGACTTCCGTCTTCCTTTTTGTTGTTCTTGGATGCCGCCACTTCGTTCGGCACACTCCAAACGCTCGATTGCCGCCTCTAATCCCCGCGTTCACGACTTCCGACGCCGCCGTCTCGGCGGGGATTACGGCCGAAAAAAAGCGCGACCGCCCGCCTTAAGCCGTTTGATTTCCGACTTCTTTCCACTTCGGGCGGCCAAAACAACAAGCTTTCGATTGCTTGACGTCAATCCGCGCATTTCTGATTTCCACGGGGCAGCAGAAAGCGGATGGTCGAGGCTGTTGCTGGAGTAACCGGCCGCTCCTCGACGCCGAACAAAGCGGCAGGTGGAAAGCGAGTCGGAAATCAGCGACCTTTCGGTGGCCGTCGACCACTTCGATTCTTATGGCGTTTACCTTTTGCTCCTCCTCGCATCCTCCAATTCACCCCGGTGTTGATCGATTGAGCGGGCAACGGGATTATCGCTTCCAATCGACCGGCTTTGCATGATTTCCGTTGGACTCGTGGGCTAAAAGCGGACGGCGCGCGGAGGTCACGAGGAACCGGCGGGCAGCGACAAGGCGATCATTCCACTTCGGAGTACTTGGGGATTCAAAAAGCGGTCGTCGAAACCTCCGATTGACGTCGGCAATAATCGCTTATTGTTGCTTACGCGGCATCCCGGTCCGAAACTCGGGGCTTTCCGCATTTTCCTTCCGGTCGGCCGGCTGAAATCCGATCGTCGGGACGTCCGCTCGGCCTCCACCGCGGACATTCGATCACTTCCGAGTGAGTCGGGCGGAAGCGAGGAGGGAACTCCGGCGTTTACACGTCGCCCGCTTGTTGCGATCTTCGATTTGGCTGCGGAACATCCGAATTTCTGATTGCTCGCGCCGAACGGGTCGTGAGAGCGGACAGAACTTCCTTCCCGCTTGTTTGTTGTGTTCGCAACTCCCCAGCTTTGCATAATTGAGAAGTTCGTTCGTCCAACTTGTGGGTCGCCTGTTCAATCCGGGGCTCGCTGTTCAACGCGTGACTTCGACGCGCGCGTTCGCAATCGATCGTGCACTTTCGCTCTCCCAATCCCTCGCCGTCGATCACTCGCCGTTCGCTTGCAGCCGCCCGGATGTCGAGCAGCGGCGAAGGAAGCGTGTCCAGCGATGCGGGTATTTGGCGCTTCAGTGCGCCCGGCAAGACGATCCTCTTCGGCGAGCACGCGGTGGTCTACGGAAAGGTCGGCCCTTCGATCGATGCTTTCATTGATTTCTTCTTCGTTTAGACGGCGGTCGCTGGTTCGATCGGATTGCGGACGTTCTGCGAGCTGAAGATCCGCGCCCCCAAGCGGGAACATCCTCGACGAGCAGGTGGAAATCAACCTGCCGGACCTCAACTTCTGCCGCTCCTTCTCGCGCCGCAAACTCTACGATGCGGCCGCTCGTTTGGGTGAGTCCCCTTTGCGCGACGGGATGGCCGAATGGTTCCTTCGTTGGATTGCAGAGCGAATATGCCGCGATGACGGCGACTATGACCCGCGCGATCTCCTGCCGCCGCTGCCCGACGTCGCCGTTCCGTTGGCCAAGGAGCTGATCGGGCCGCTGCCCCAAGCCGACGGGTTCGTTCATTCAATCGATTGATCGTTTCATTCGTTCGCTCGCGTGTTCAGGACCTCCACGCCGACGAAATCCGCGAAACACGCGGCCACTCCCGTCAACTTGGCGATGCTCACGTTCATTTACGTCCTCCTCGGCGCGATGACTCGAAATCGGTGCGTTCTGCCCTCTTTGGTTCGAATTTCTCGCTCGTTTGTTGCAGCGAGATCCCCGCCTTCAAGCTGACGATCACGTCGAAGATCCCCATTCGAATTGGGTTGGGATCGTCGGGCGCCTTCTGCGTGACGCTCTGCACGGCGCTCCTCCGACTGGCGAACGTGATCGCCGACCCTTCGATCAAGCAGGAGGACGGCTTCTCGTGGTCCGAGGACGACCTCTGCACCATCGAGCGGTGGGGCAAGGCCGCCGAGTCGCTGATCCACGGCAAGACCTCCGGCCTGGACGTCGTCGTTTGTGCACGAGGCAAGAGCATTTCCTCATGCTTCCGTCGTTCAACTCGCGTGTTTGCAGGCGGCCTGCTCTCGTACCGGCCGGGCGAGGCGCCCTGAGACGATCTTCTGCGCCGCCGACCTGCGGGTGATCATCGTGAACACGAAGGTCGAACGAAACACCCTCCACATGATCAGCATCGTGAAGCAGAAGTTGGAGAAGGTGGGCGATCGATTGAAGGACTCGGGTTGTGATCAAGAACCTCCGGCTTTCAGTTCCCCGGACGTGATCCACAAGATCTTCGACTCGATCGACGAAATCAGCCGCGAAGCCGCCCGTCTGTTGGCGAACCTGCCGGCGAAGTCGGGCTCCTCGTCGCCCGCCCCGTCGATGAAGAAATCCTCCTCGCCGGTGCCCTCCAACGGCCGCCGGGCGAACGGCCACAACGGCGACCTGCCGCTGGACACGCCGCGCAGCGTCACGCCGCAGGAAGAACGGCGCCGCCGACTTCTACCTCAACGGAGTCGACAGCCTGCGGGTGGGTGGTGGGGACAACGAGTACGAGGGACTCCAGGCAAGCTGTAGACATTCACATGCTGTTACAACGGCTGTTTGCAGGAACTCTGTCGAATCAACAACCACCTGCTGAACGCGCTCGGCGTGGGGCACGCGAAAATCTCGCAAATCTGCTCGCTGATGGCCCGCTACGGGATCCACACGAAGCTGTCGGGTGCGGGCGGCGGCGGCACGGTCTTCGCGTTCATCACCAAAGGTACTGCACAACGACAGAAGAAGCTCACTAGTCACCTCCAACCGTTGCAGAAGCCTCGCAAACGCTCGTCCTGATGATCGAAAAGGAGCTCCGGCAGCAGGGCTTCGAGCTGTGGCAGCCCGACCTCGGCGGTGCGGGCGTCGTCCAGCACGTGTGATCGACCCAGCGAGATTCCCCGTCCTTCCTTCCACTCCTCCCTCCGATGCGGCCAAATGTTTAACGTTGTTTCACTCCGATTAGTCCTCTACACCCTTCCTATGATTGCTTTCCGTTTGTTTAGACGCTCTTTCGGTTGTTATGCGCTCGTTCGTACGCGAAATACATTCGTTTAATAAACGCGTGAAGATGAACTTCTGCTTTTCGGGTCGCATTCCTGGTTTCTGCAGTGGATTCGGGAAAGCAACGACTGTCCTTGGATTGCTCGTGGAGGTCCCGACTTCCTCCGGCGAGGGAACACGCGAGGACGATCTTCTCCACTTCGCCACTTCTTTCAACCCCTCGCTAGCGAGAACAAAAAGAAATGCATTTATTTACATTCTTTACAATCAATTAAACGATCAATCAATGGAAACGGTTAGCTGCTGCCGGAAGGGGAGAAGAAACTGCACGGACGAACAGATGGCAAACGAAAACGAGTTGAGTTGGCCGTCGATCACTCGGGCGTGTGTGTGGAATAGGCGGCGGGAAGATCGGGGGGGGGAAAGTCGAGTAGCAGGAAGTGAGCACTTTGTTTTGGAGGAGACACTCGGGACAACGGAACGGAGAAGAAGTTTCAAGGAGCTGCTCAACGAGGAGCGGCATGAAAGTCGACGGGCGTTGTGTTGATAGGCGGGCGGAGTGAGTGGCGGGCAAGGGAGCGGCGATCATGCTCGAGTGGGTGCTACAGTTCTTCACAGCTCTTTCAATCAAGGAAGGATACGTGTCGGGGGCGAGGGTGGGGGACAACAAACAAACAATCTCGGCTAATCCACTAGGTAGTTACAATCACGAGTATGCTGCTGCTGCTAATGACAGAGGAGGCATGAGATTCGCGGGGGAGGCGGGGGTTAATCAGGATGAACAAAACAAACGAATTGATTAACGGGAGCGAGTGGAGCTCGGCGAGGCGATCGGAGCGGCGGCGGCGGCGGGGGCGGCGGGATGCGCTGGAGCTGGAGGAGCGTGTGCGGGACGGAGATCTCGTCCGTGTGCACGATCTTCGACGTAAATTTGCCCTGTTGCTGGACGAACTCGTGGAACGAGAGGATGCCGCCGTCGTTCCCGAAGTACAGGTTCTTGCCGCTCACGAAGCTGCAAGGAGCGAGATAAACGATGGAACCCAAGGGGATGCTCACATTTTGGACTGCGGGTCGTGATCGAGCAGGTAGTCGAAGATGCGGTGCAGCACGGGGTAGTTCTTCGTGCGGTAGACCGTGTCCGACGTAAGGATCAACGAGAACCTGAAGCGAGCGAAGTGAACAGTCCAATTTAGAGGAGAGAACTCACGTGTTCACGGGGATCATGTTGAAGCAGCGACTCCCACGGGCCGCCCAGCAGCTTGACGGCGCTCTTCGTGTTGCGGACCTCGTTCAGCTCCAAGTTCTGCGAGGTGCACCACTGGAGGACGTCGTAGTTCTGAATGGAGAGCGAGGAAATGAGAAGAATGCGAGGAGGGAACGAACCAAATCCTGGAAGAAGACCTCGAAGGCCTGCAGGTACAAGAGGGCGTAGATTCCGAGCACGCCGTTGCCGCAGCCGATCTGGAACCGAACGAAGGGATTGAGAAGGAAAGAGGGGACGAGATCGAACCTCGATACAACGCTTGCCCTTCATCGTGGCCAGCTCGCTTTCGCTCAACGACGAGAAGTACGAGAGGGCGTGCAGGGCGCCGTGCCAAACGGTGAAGCCGCCTGAAATTGGTGGGAATTCGAAAGGAACGAGGAACGAGGAAGGAACTCACCCTCGTAGACGTCCTCGACGACATCGCGCTCCTTGAGGACGGCCGTGATGATTTGGAGCTCGCGGTGGGCGCCGAAGCGGAACTGCCGCAGCTTTTGGCCCTTCTCGTTGATGCGCTCCCAAATGTGGATGTCGCCGGCCTTGGACGAGCAGCGCCACGGGCGGGTTTTGGTCGGGGCGGACATGGGCGCCTGAAATCGAGCGACCGAATGCACCTGCCGGAAATCGCGGGAGCGAAATGAACACGTGGCCCCACGAGCGGGAACACGAGGGAATTTTCAACGAGCGGAGCGGCTGCAAAGCGGGCGAATTGACGAAGAAATTGCGTCGCGGAAGAAGTCGGGGATTCGCGGAGTTTTGGCGCCAAAAGTCGGGAGTTTCTCGTTCGGAGCGAAAGAATTGAAGTTGGGGGGGAAGAGGCGATCAAGGAGCGACTTCTAACGCTCGAGAACAGGATAGAAACTCGGAGAGAACGATCAGAACCGAAAATCTGGACGAAATTGCGGAAATCCCCGAATTTCTGGTCGCAAATCGAAATTCCGCCGCGAAATTCGCCCGCCGACGGCCGCACGGAATCCGCGACGGCCGGTCGGGCGGACACGCAAGTGCATTGGGCGGGCGCGAAGTCCCGCAAATGCATTAGGCCGCTCGATTAGAATCGGGCGGGAAAAGAAGCCACTCGGGTCTTGTAATCGCGTGCAACGGCCGCTTCCTCCCTCCAGTCCCGCCTGGGAGCGAGCGGGCGGGCGAGTGGAGGAACGAGCGTCTGTCTACGTGGGCGGAAGTGCCCCCGCATTGATGCGCCAAGGGGAAGGAGGGAAGCGGTGAGGAAATCGCTGGAGTTTCATCACCCCGGCATTCACCCTTGATTCGAATGAAACATCGAAAGGAAATCGTCGGCTCGAACGTGCGGCCAGGGCGGTCGCATTAAAAACCGATCGGTTGGCAACGGCGAGCATTAGGCGGGCGGGCGGGCGGCCGCGAGACGTCCGAAGTCCACGAAGCGAACGTTGCCTCGGGGCGGGCGGCGTGAATCAACGGGCGCTCGTCGAGACGCGTGCGGATCCCCGGCCGGCCGGATTGCATTAGAGCGACGGCGGCCACGAGAAACCTTTCAGCCGGCCGTGTGTCATCCGTCGACGGCCCACACGGGGCATGAGCGTCATTAAAAACGCGGCCGCTCGTCGTCGATTGCACTTCCGCGGAACAAAAATTCTCACCAGTCGCTCGGCAGAAGCGGGCAGAAGAAAGTGGTGGCTGGGCGGGGAAGACGTGCACTTTCCGCCGTCTACCGTACGCTCGGCGAATCCAATTCGAATGAACTTTGTGTGGATCACGCGATCTCCCGGCTGCCCGGCAGACTAATCACGGCCTTCAGTTGGAGGAGGTGCGTGCGGACTGACATTCGCGAGTAATTTGGGCTTGGAGACGCCCGACCGCTCGAAATAGCGGCCAGGTAGCCGTGCCGTGCAATTAGCTGCAAATGACAACTTCTTTACGATTGGAGTGGGCGGTACGGTTGGGTTGAGGGTGAAGAACAACGGAGGACCTTGCTTGCTGATATTACTGCTGTGCATTGATCCCAAAGGGAAACACGGGAGAGGAATTTCCAGACGTCTTTGCCTGCTCTTGCCCTCATAGTAACACCAAATTAGCTCGAATCGATGTTTATTCGCCGAATTAAATGCCTCGATTACAATAAGCAACAAGAAGAACACGAGGGTCGCTCTCAATTCACACGATGCAGCAGGCGGGTCGACTCGAAGCACGTGATGCGGGCGGGAGGGCGCCGCACCGACTGGCCGTCCTTCGGGAGGAACATGTCCGAGTACTTGCGAGTGACTGAAAGAAGCGAGGGGATGAGTGGATCGTCCTACGAGCACTCACCCTTGTTGTCCAGCACTTTAGTGACCACGTAGAACGGGAGCATCAGACAGCAGCTCGACTTTCGCTCGGGTTTGGCCATTCGATTCGAGAGGACGGATGGATGGGCGTTCGATTCAACGCTTCTTTTCGGTTGAATTCGCTTCCGAGCGCTCTTCGTTCGTCAACCGACTGCCGACTTTTCCGCCGGCCGCCGTCCGCTTTTTGTTCGCCGAAGGATCGAATTCGAAACGATTGCGAGAGGATTTGCATCGATCGACTTTCGAGCGCGTGGATTCCGGGAAGCGGCGAGCGTTCGGTTTGTTCCCGATTTCTGCCGCGGCTTTGAATCTTTCCACCTGCATTTCGACGAGCGGCGAGGCCGAAAGTTCGCCGATGACGTCAAGCGACAAGCCGGGAGCAATCCGCTGTGTTTTGGACCTGTTGCAGCAATCCTCTGCTCTTTCTTTTTCTTTCTGCTTTGACTGATCGCTGGATTGCCTGCAAGCAAGTGATAACTCTAATCAAATGGACTACTCGCGAGGACATTCGGAGCAGGAGCTGGTTGATGGAAGAGACAAAGCAGAAACCTTTTCAGGGAGCCAATCTGTTGCTTTGGCTCTTTCATCTCCGCTGTCAACGAGCGGAGTTCACAGGCGAGCGTACACAGCGTTTGAATCGTTCCGTACCCCATTTATTCAATCCAATTCAGATAAGAAAGAATCAACCAAGATCAATCAATCTACACTCCATTCTGGCCACTGCTTTCATTCGGTGCACTCGACGCAAAGCCGGAGATCTTCAGCCGAAACGTCAGCCAGAAGACGATGATGGCGGAGAGGGCGGTCGCACAAACGAGGGCGATCACCAACACCAGCCAGAAGGCCGCCCACACCGAAGCGGACGAGCTCGCGTTCACTTGGATCACCGGAGGGTTGGGCGGCGGGGGGCGCACAAAGGGGCGAGACCACGAGGATTCCGCCGACTTTCCGGAAGCCGGAGGAATTGGAGGTCGTTGCTGATTGTTCGCTCCGTTCGTCTTTCTCCACCGAATGGTCGGGGGGGGCGTCGTTGATCCGCCGCAAAGTGTTGAGCCAAAACTCGGTGGGCGCGGGCCGAAAGAACTCGCCGACGACCATGTGCGGCCAATCCGACAAGTGGGTGGAGTTGGGATCCGCCGCGAAGCGCATCCACAGGTAATTGCGGCCGTACTCGTCGGTTGGGAGCCAATCTGAACGATCGGATCAATGGTTGAGTGCCCTCGAGTGCACAAACCTTTCATCCCGGCGGCCCCCTCGTGGGCGAACGTCCGGACGACCGCCGGGTAGAAGGCGTCCATCAGGCGATCGCCCTGGTCCTTCTCCGCCAACGGGTGCAATCCCACGAGATATTTGAGGTCGGCGGCGTGCGTGAGCCCGTGCGGCTGGCGCGAAGATCCCCGCGAAGGTCGGAAAGCCGAGGCGCGTGTTCAGCGCCGCGAATTTGTGCATGAACGCGTGGTAGGCGTCGCGGAACGTGTGATTGAGGTTGGATTTCGTCGTGTAGTAATCGACGCACGCTTCCAAAGCTTTCGGGTTATGATAGCCGAAGTCCTTCGTCGTCCGCTGGCACTTCTCCTCGACCGTCGGCAGGCTGTCGAAAGCGGAACTCGTCCGCCGTCGTGATCACGACGATCGGGAGGCCCTGCAGCGGGGGAATGAGCGGAAGATCGAAGCGAACGCACCCGCCACGTGTCCAGGAACTCGGCGACGTTCTGCGCGTTGATGAAGTCGGCGTCCGGCTGCGGGCCGAGCGTCCGCCACTCCTTCAGCTCCGTGGCGAACATCGCGTCCAGCAGCTCGTCGGTGGACTTTCGCCGCAAGCAGGCGACCGCCTGCGTGTACGAGAGCTCCGCGGTGCCGTTGTACCCGCACTGCAAACGAAATCCAATCGAATGGAGGGGGAACTCACGCCAACTCGATCGACGACCGCCAACGTCATCGCGCGACTCAAATGCGGCGTGATGTTGATCATTCCGCTGCTGACGATCGCGCCGCGAAAGGCGCGCTTCTCGATGAACGGCGAGCTCAAGAGCGCCATCTCCAGCGCCGCACCGGCCGAGTTCCCGAACGCGGTCATTCGCAGCGGATCGCCGCCGAAGTTCGGGAGTTCCTGCTGGCACCAGCGGACGGCTGTCACGAGATCTGCAGCAAGGAATAAAGAGGAAGAATCCAGTGAGGGCGAACCCAGCAGTCCCGCGTTGTACGGGGCGTCTGCCTGCGGGGAGCCCAAATCAAAGAAGCCGAAGATTCCGAGGCGGTAGGCGGGCATCACGAAGACCGTCCGGTGGCCGGCCAGCTTCTCCACGATCTCCGTTTCGTTGAACATCGTTAGGGGCATCAAAGTAGAAGCCGCCGCCGTGCACGTAGAAGATCACCGGGCAGGACTCGTTCTGCAACAGGTTCTTGATGCGTGGAGATGTTGATGAATAAAAGGTTGATGTTTGAAGGGAATTGAAAGCTGAAAGAAGTCCGATAGCTGGACTCTACTGGCAAGCGAATAGACGCAACTTTTATTTCCTCGATCAACCGAATGAACGGAAGAAGCGCAATTGAACGGTTCTCATCCACACCCGTTCGACTAATGAGCAGCCTGCACCCAGTTAACAACCTTTAAGAACTCACCAAACAGCTCCGGTCGGCGTACACATTCATGTGCATGCAGTCCTCGCTGGAGCCGTCCAGCGGCTGCCACCGTCCAAGCCCGAGCGCTGGGCGCACGGCGGTCCGAATCGCGTCGCGTCCCAAACGCCCGTCCAGCTCCGTTTGGGGACCGGCGGGCGGAAGCGAAGGTCGCCGACCGGCGGCTCCACGAACGGGATCTTCTGCACGAGGGAAGGATTGAAGAGAGCAGTCGATCGATTGATCGTTGGACTCACTTGAAAGACGAGAACCTCGTGCCCGTCAAGCGCCGCACGCGGCCCTCGACGACGCCGCCGCTCAGCCGAATTTGCAGCCGCTCGTCCGCCGCATCGCCGGCGGCCAACTGCGAGATCAAAAGGAACGCAGAAGAAAGACAAGAATTCAATTGATTTGAGCATTTCGCCTTCCGGCTGCTCGTCGACCGCCCGGGCGATTTTAAGCGACAAACGGGAGGAAGTGAACGAAGGCTTGGAGTTCGCGGAATTCATCGCGAATTCGTGCAACCCGCCGTACGAACTGGCCGCCTTTAATCCGCTTTGTTTCGTACAAGCACGACTGGCTGGAGTTGCCCTTTCACGAGCAGCTGAAGACTAGCTGGCCTGATCGAGATCGAAGAGAACTTGACGATGCTTCTCTGTACACTTCATTTCTTTACTTATTCACCTTGTTTCTGTCCAAGTAACCACTTTTATTCCTTTTGAAAAGCTCGTTAGAAAGATGGATAAAAAAGAGCTGTAAGTCGGAAGATTCGTGAACAAAAGAATCAATTCGCTTGCTGTTCGGCTTCGAGCTTCTTGACGAGTTTCCAGCGTTTGTGCAGCCGGTAGCCGACGACCGCCGCCAGCCAGAAGGCAGGCGAGGACGATCGCAATCGCCAGCATGATCCAAAAGGCGGTCCACAGCTGGTCCGCTCTCGGCCGCCACGGGCACCGCCACCGTGTAGAACGGCCAAAAGTGTTGGGCGGGCGGCGCGGGAGTGACGAGCGGCTGTTGGATTTGGAGCAGAAGGCCCTGCTGCTCCCGCTCCACCGCCGAGATGTTCTGCAGCCAAAACTGGGTGGCTTTCGGGCGGGAGAACTCGTTCGCGATCATGTGCGGCCACTCGACGAGCGGCGTGTCGGCGGCCGTCCCGTTCGTGTCGTAGCGCAGCGAGAAGAAGTTGTGCCCGAACTCGTCGGTCGGGGTCCAATCTGCAAGAGAAGAATTGGAAGGTCGGTGCTGCTTTTATCGTCGGGTGTTTAAACTTACTCGTGCACCTCACGAACGACTTCCAAACGAGAATTGGATGGGCCTTTCCGTCAACCGCTCGTGACGCGAAAAGTTGTGAGTTTCTGGTGTCTGCCGCTCCTTTCGTGAGCCCGCAACGTTTAGAAGCAAGGCCCCACGATAAAAGTCGCACCCTTCAAGCCATCCGATCGCTCACCTGCCGTCTCCTTCCCGCCGCTCTGCACGAACCGAAGGACGGCCTCCGCAAACAGCGTCTGCATCACGCGGTCGTCGGGGCGTCAATCGCTCGCTTCTCTTCGTTCAAACTGGTCACAAATTCCAGTCCTTTGCGGTGGTATTGGCCTTTGGATTGATTGAAGACGCCGAGGAACGTGGGCACATCTCGCGCGTGGTTCAGCAGGGCGATTTTGTGCATGAGGACGTGCGGCAGGTCGTGGACACAATCGGAATCCTTGGCGTTCGTCGTGTAGAACGAAACACACGAGTCGAGGGCCGCCGGCGAGTTGAAGCCGAGAATTCGGGTGGCTTTCGCGCATTCGTGATCCAAAGAAGCCGTTCGTTCTTCCTTTGAGTTCGTCGTGATCGAGCATCAAAGGAATGGGCTAAACGATCCCGCTTGGAGATCAAGAGAGGATTCTTTCCGAACCTTGAAGTTCTGGTAGAATTCGTTGTGGTCCTTGAAGGGGAGCAGTCGCGAGTCGAAGCGAGGCCCCACGCCCGTCCACTGGCCGGCGGTCGCCTCCGCCGCCTCCAGCAGCTGCCGAGTGGTCGCGTTTCCGCAAACACGCCAGCCGCTCGGCCGCCGTCGAGATTCCGTTGGACTCCGAGGCGGTGCACTGAACAGCAGGAAAGGAAGGAAGGAAGAAATGAGGAACTCACGCCGAGGTGGTCGGCGACGAGCATCGAGGCCGCCCGGCTTCGTTCCGCCTGCAAGTCGGGGACGAGATCGCTGAAGACGGCCGTCTGAAAGGCCGTCCGCTCCACGGCCGGCGACGCGAGCAGCGCGGCCGCCAACTCGGCGCCCGCCTCGTGGCCGAGAAGCGAAATCCGCTGGACGCTCCCGCCCAGCAGCGGGATTTCGCGTTGGGTCCAGCGGAGAAGGCGGCGATCAGGTCTGCAGAAGAAGGATGGATTGATGGGCGAGGTGGTGTCAGAAGGAATGTGTTGGTTTGACAGTAAGCTGCGCGGTGGAATTGCAGAAGCTTGCGGCAATCGAACCGTGCTTCTTTCTTCTGTTCATTTGCAAGAAGGCGCTCCGCTCGATTGCTTCGTCTTTCGAGTCGCTCTCCCCTTCTTCATCCCTTACGCCTCCGCCCACCTTTCGAACTCACCCATCAGCCCCGCATTGAAGGGCGCCGCGCGGAGGTCTTCGCCCAAATCCAGCCAACCAAAGACGCCCAGGCGGTAGGCGGGAGCAACGAAAATCACGTCGTGTTGGGCGAACAGCTCGGCGATCTTCGTTTCGTTCAGCAGCTGGGGGCCGCCGGCCGCGAACTCGCCGCCGTGCACGAAGAAGACGGTCGCGCACTCCGCTTGGCGCTCGACGCAACGTCGCCCGGCGATTACGTCCACGAACAAGCAGTCCTCGCTCGATTCAACCGGCGGATGGCCGGCGGGCGTCCGCTGCGCACACGGCGGCCGGCTCTCCGTCGCGTCCAGCTCGTCGCTCCAGCTTCGTTTCGCTTCCGGAGCGCCGAATCGCCGCTCTCCGGTTGGCGGCTCGGCGAACGGAAGGCCCTGCAATCCAATGGATCGCCTTGAAGCATCGAAAAGAAAGCGGTGCCTTGAAGACGACCACCTCCCCGTCTCCAACTCGAAGCAGACGGCCACGAACGGGGCCGCCGGTGAAGCGGTAGCTGAACGTTTCCGCATTGATGAGTGGCGGGAAGAAGGCGAGTAGAAAGCAGAAGAACAGCGTTCGAGTTGGAAGCAAAGAGATTCGTGTGTTTGCGAGCAGTGAGCGGATCGTTCGACCCGATCCTCTCTTTCGTCATTCCCATTCGTCAATGCTTCTATTTTCGTTCAATTCGATTGTTTTCCGCGGCCATCGGAAGGCGCAAGCGCGCACAAAGCTCCTCTTCTGCTTCTGCCATTTGTTTTCGGCGTATGCTAAACACTTGCGCCCGATCGATCGACAGCGAGTGTGAAGCAGCAGGTTGTGCGTAGAGAGAAAGGATTATCGAGTGACGAACGTGCTTGCTTGCTTGCATGCTTGTGAGCGATGGTGAAAGGAGAAACTACGAAGAGGAAACTAGAATCTCTGCTCCTTCCTTGCTTTTGCAAGCGTCGAAACGCTCGCGTTCTCACGGTTCATTCGGTTTACTTGCAGATTGTTTGAGCAACAGAAGTCGGGAATTGGGTTGACGTGTACATGGAGATCACAACGAACGAAATTCAACAATTGGAGTGTGTTTTGAGTGGCGTCAGCGGGAGCTCCCCGTTCTTTCCGGACTGTCGACCGCCGTCCAAAGGCGGCGAGTCGCCGACGAACTCGTAGCGGCCGAACTTCTCGCGTTTGCACAGGAGTTTCGTCGTGTCTGGAACGCATCGTTAACTCTTTTGATCAATCGGCACTCACGTTGAACGAAGGCCATCGCCTGTTGGACCCACGGGACGAAGCCGCAAGACGAGTTTGTAGACGAGGAAGCAGGCGACTTGAACCAGGAGCACTCCGAAGCAACGAGGACGGCGAGGACGTCCCAATTGTGCCGTTGGATCAACGACATGCGGCGAGAGGCGGACTGGAGTTCGGGCAGCCGGCCGTCCGCCAACTCCAACAGGCGGACGGCGTCGCGCAGCCGCTGCTCGGCGCTCGTCGGTCGGCCGTTGAGGATTTTGGACAAACGGGCGGCGTTCTCCGCGAAGCTGCAAGTGGCATCGTTAAGGGATGCCGTCTAGTTATTGTTTGATGGTTTGATTTCCCGCACAAGACCAGCACACAAACGGAAGTTAAGAGTAGTGAGCTATTTGTGCGCATTTGGTCTTCACATTTGCTGTAACACTAGAAACAAAGGGGTCCGTCTGAAACGTTCCACACGAAGGACTACACGTCTCAACATCTACTTGTTTACGAGTGAACTTTCGATCTTCTGTCTTTGATTGACGCCCGACCGTCGACCAACCGCCCGACCGCCAGACCGCCTTTTGTTCCGTTGTTTCCGCGTACCCGGCAGACGGGAAGCGGAAAGTGCACCCGACCGGCGGGAAGTAATCAATTTTCGTGCCAAGCGGCCGTCGATAAGCGGGAGTCCGCAAGTTCAGAGCGAGCGAGTGGACTCACCGCGGATCTTCGAGCATTTCGGTCATCGCGGCCACCAGTTCGGCCGAGCCGTGCAGGAGCGACCGCTTCTCGAACACGCGCCCCCAACCGTTGCGCTCGACGGCGGCCGCATTCCGGTGTTGGTCCACGAAGAAGGGGAGCAGGAGGAGAAGGGGGTGGCCTGCAATGAAAAGTGAGGTTATGAGGTTGAGGGTTTGCGGGAGAATGTGGGTTGCAATGAGAAGCCTTGATGGCGAGCAGTCAAGCCTTTCAATGCCCACAGTAATCCCATCTGCTATCCTTCTTTATCCAGCTTCAAAACCCCAGCAAGCCTTGTGCGATGCACGACCGTTTGCTCCCCGATTTGTTGTTCCCCGCACAAGTGACTACCGAGTTTAAAGTTCAAGTGTTTGAACTCCTGCAGTCGCCCCGATTCGCTCGCCGATTGGTCGCCGTCGTGCGTCATCGCTCATTTCGTTTCGCTGGAAGCGGCGAGTGGACTTTCGATCCGCCCGCTCCGCCCGCCCAAAGTTCAACGAGACCGTCTTCCTTCTTCGTGGAATGCCGCGTGTTTGTCTTCCGCCTTTCTTGCTTTCAGTCTCGTTGGACCCGCCGCAGTAGCGGGGTGTCGTTGATGTTTCGATTGCAGGGTGATGCAATCGGCGGCAATCGGCGACGAGTTGGAGCGAGAGGTGGTAGGAGAGATGCCGCCCATCTGATTCCACTTGTCTCCGTCCTACAGTCGACTGCAGACAGCCGGAGTTTACGGTACTTTCCGCTGGCAATTTCCTTCCTTTCTTGCACCATTCCGCCTCTCGTTCGTCCAATGAGCAGTCGACCGCAAAAGACCAGCCGGAGATCGCGCAGCTGCACGCCCGTCGGACAGCAAAACTGCATCCACGCCGTCGTCTCCGCCTTGTTTTGCTCAAAAATTTGTAGCAGGGCAGGCGGAAGGAAATCGGCGAGCGGGTGATGAAAAAGTGATCTCTGCGCGTGCGGCGAGCGGAGGGACAGTTGAGGGGAAAGTGCACTCTTCGCTGGACTTTCTTTGTTTTTGGGCGTGCCCATCAGAAGCAGCAGCAAAATTCCGCTCGAAATCGTTGATCATTGAGGAGCGAAATGATCTCGGATCTCATCGTTGATCGACGATCGATTTCTTCCTAATGATCTCGTTGATTTCAAGCGATCGATTTGATTTCATTTCGATGATCTCTGTCGAGTGAGCGAGCATTGAACCCGGAAGAGCAAACGAAATTGCGGACGGACGGACGACGGACGGTGAACAAAACGAAGCGCACTTTACACTAACTCGTCCACTAATGCGCCCGCTTCCTCTCGTCTCCGCCCTGTTTTGCAACAAATTCGAGTGCACTCACCGCGAACGCCGCCTCGGCGATCGAATTCTGCCCGGCGTGCGAGACGAACAGCCGAACGTTCGGGTGGGCGAGCAGGGCGCGCTGGTCGACCCACGAGACGAAGTGGACGTTCGACTTCGACGAGTTGGACGACGAGTTGGACGACGAGAGCAACGGCTGAAATCTCTTCCGTTTGCTCGCCGCTTCTTGCGGGGGACGAACCACGTCCTCGGCGTCCACTTTCACGACGAACTGCCACTCGGGCATCGCCTCGATTGCGGCCACCAAGTGGGGCATGAAGGCGGGCGGCAGGAAGCGGGTGGTCGTCACAGAGCCCAACGAGAAGTAGACGACCCCCTTGCGGCCTCGCTCGAGCACTTCAGCGAGGGGATCGCTCGTGTTCCCCTTCGCTTCCTTCCCGCTTCAACCCCAGCCCGCCGATGTTGACGGCGTCGTGGAAGGTGGGGCGCGGGAAGTCGAGGAACTCGTCCGCGTTCACGAGCGTCAGCGCCGTCCGTTCGGCCACGATCTGGTCGACGTCGGGGAAGTGGGGGCTGCAACGAGAAGGCGATTAATTGGCCGATAAGCCGCAAGAAGAAGCAAGAGAATAAGCAGCGATCTGAATCCCAATCAAAGCTTTGCGGCGGAGGACTCGAAGACCACCAAAAACGAGCAGAAACACGCGAACTCACCCGAATTTGCGCCGGAACGTCTCGGTGACCAGCCGGCTACCGTAGCGGAGTCCCGCAAAGTTCACGAACCATCCGACCGCGTTCTCCGCCCGCTCCCAGAAGCTGCCCGTGAGCGTGCGGGTGCCCGGGAACGAACGACGGGACGTAGGCGGCGGAGGACTCCAGGCCGAGCAGAGATGCCGTGTGTTCGAAGAGAGGGCAGCTGCAAGCGAACAGAATGCTGCAGGACCATCTCTTCCTTTCGTACGTGGAGACGAGGACGTGCGTTCGGATGCCGGCCGCGTAGCTCATCGCACTCCCGCACAAGTCGACGTGTTCCGTGAGCACGAAGTCGAACTTCTCCTCCTGCAGCCACCGGAGGACCTCGCCTTCGTTCACGTGTTCTGAACAACGGGGATCAACACTGCGATCAATGAAGCACTTACTCTCGCAGCTCGACTGGAAGACACGCTCGTAGCGGCGGACGAACTCGAAGTGGCCGAGGAAGGTGGTGGGTTGGAAGGCGGCTTGCAGAACGGCCGCCATGTCCGGCTTCAACGTCGTGCGGGGCTGCGGCAACGGGAACACGCGCCGATTCGCCGTCCGCACGAAGTTCACGGCTTTCGGGTCCACAAGGTACTCCACTTCGGCCACCGTCTGAACTCAAATGAAAGAGGAAGAGGCGGCGGGGAACTCACCACATCGTGCCCATCGGCGGCGAGCGTGTCCGCAATCTGCGCGTGCATTTGCATGTGCGACTTGTGATCGTCGGGCTGTACACGACGATCTTCGCTCCGTCGATGAGCGAACAGAAGAGGGCGGCAAGTACCGTAACGAACAAGAAGCTCGCCGTCATTTCGAGATGGAAGCGGTCAGCGAAGAAAGAAGAGAAGTCGGCTGGTAGGAGTGGCTGAAAGCCGTGATCAACAGCACGATCCCCAATGCTCCGTTTTGTTCACTCCATGGTTGCTTCAATCCACCGATAAGCAGAAGGAGGAGGTGCTTCGACTACCGTACACTCCAGCGACGCCAGCAGCAGTCATCGCGTTTGTTTGCGTCCTCGGTCGTCGCTTTACAGCGACCGCCTTTCGTTCCCGCCGATCTCCCGCCGGTCGTCCTACAAACCGAGAAGCACGGCGGTCGCGCGATGCGACAAGGGGAATGTGTTGTTGTTCCGCTTGCTCCACCAGTCGTGTGTTTTCGTCGAGCACAGTGGGGAGAAGCGAGGGAGGAGGCGGGACTTTGCGTCGATCAGGCGCCCGCCGGACCATTGGGTTCGATTCGGCGGTCGGCCGTTTGTCGTCCGTCGATTCGAAGAACGCAGCGGACGGAAGTCGGCCGGCCGGTCGAGTGCACGCCGCACTCCAGCGCTCGTTCCTGCGAATCCGACCGCCCAATCGTGCGGCCGATAAGACGAGGCGGACGTGAGTACGCGGAAATTCCGGCCGTTGTTTTGGTCCGCCGGTTCGATTCGTCACTTCCTCGGCGGCCGCACAATCCGCGTGCACTCGCCTCATTCGTGGCCTCCGCTTCTCGTTCGTGCCCCCATTTTTCGGGTCCACGGAGTTCAATCCGACACGAGAGTTCTCGGAAGGAGCAAGTGCACGAGGAAATGAGTAATCAGTGGGAAAGTGGACGAAGAAATCCAGCCGGCTTCTTTTCTTTGAGTTTATTCGAAACAACAAATAGAAACCGACCGTCATTGTCAGGTTACGACCTCGCGGCCAAAATATCGAAGGAAGACGGTGAGTATCGAATAGAAACAAGTGGAAACTTCAACGAACTCCAGCGAACTCAACGATTAATCGCAGAGGAACAGGTGGACGGATCGGAGCGATCAGAAGGTCTTCTTGGAGGTGAGCGACTTCAGGAGGTCCTCCAGCTCCTCATCCTCCATCTTCGCCTCCAGACTGCAAACGAGAAAGAAATGAATGGAAAAAGGAAGCGGCCACGAACCTCGGGATTAACGCTTTCGCCTCTTCGGCCGTCTCGGGGCACAAATTCGCCAGCTGGGCGACCTCGAACTTGTGGAGGCTCGTCTCCGCGAAGATCCTGCAAGAAGGCGATCGAAATCGAAGCGAATCAACGGCGAACTCGCCCGCGAACCGCCCGGATCGTCTCGCGTTGCGTGAATTTGGAGAAGCGGCGCGCGTAGTTGAGCGTCGAGAGGAACACGTCCGAAACCTCGTCGATCTCCTCCTTGTTTTGGCTCTGCGTGTGCCGGTGGTTCAGCAGGAGGAACACCTCGCTGATCATCAGCGCGTCGCAGCCCTGCACCTCGAATTCTGCAAAGGAACGGAAAGAAGTGGTAAATCGACGAAATTCGGCGCAAACCTTTCGGAAATTTGAGTTCCGCCGCGTTCTCTTTGTCGTCCGCCGCCGCCATCGTTCGCCGGTCGTGCGGGAGTCGGTTGGAGTCGAAAGAACGGGAAGAATCGAGGGATTTCCGCCGAGTGGACGCGTCGATTGCGAGCGGGAAGCTCGGCGGAAAGCCGCGTTGCCGGGCGGCTGCAACGGAACGCCAAACGAGCAAACGACGCGTTCTTTCGTCACACTCGCTTGATCGCCGCTTGTTTGTTGGATTCGGGTGCTTTCCTTTGCTTCCCAATCTCTTCCCGTTCACTTGCATCTTGCAATCCAAGAAAGAATCAACAGTTTATTGCAATCGATGGTGGGTGATTAAAGCCTACAAGTTGCGGAGGAAAGTGAGCGGCTGCTTCGTCTTATGGCCGTGGATCAAGGAAGAGATTGGCGGACGGTTTGAGTAGTCGGAGGAACACGTACGAGAGCAAATGGACGAGAAGAAGGAGAAACGAACGAACTTGTGCGACAGTTGGTGTTCAGAAGGCGGTCGGAGGTTGGAATCGAATGAAAGGCGAAGGCGGTGGACGGACGGACGGACGGAAGAGCAAGGAGGCGATCGGACGGATGGATGGAGGAGCGATTGGCGAAGAAGAGAGCCGGGCGAGAGCTCACGATCAACGAATGTCCGTGAGCATCAACAAAGCGATCACACACGACAAGGAGCTCGCACTCAACCCCAACACTTCACTGCTTTACTGCACATCGAACAGATTCACGGTGTTCGGCGTGTTCGGGGGCGGCGGCGAGAGGGAGCGGAGTTTCGGCACAACGGCGGGGTGCAGAACGTGGGATTGCTGCAGTTGGAGAGGGGCCGTTGTTGTTCGTCGAGTGCAGCGGGTGGGGGCGGACGCGAAGGTGCTCGTCGGGATCGCCTTTCGCTCATGCATCGGATGGATGCGCGGCATCGAGTGGAGGGCGACGTCCTGGACGACGGCAGGCGGTCCCACCGCATCCACGTGGATCATCGACGCGTAGTCGTTGGTCTGCAACAGGCTCATTGATCAAGTGAATCCTCCCCTCTTCCCCTCCTTGAATAAAAATCGATCGCCGTTGCACTCCGCCCACCCATTTTCGGCCGCCGCTTTCTGCCGGCCGTTTTCCGTCGATTTCCGCCCGTTTGTTCCCTTCCACTCATCCACGATGCAGCTGGAGCGAGTGCGGCGGCGCGGAGCGGACGAGAAGGTCATCTACGACCTCGAGAATCCGTACGTGAACCTCCACTTCGCCTACGAGACGCTGCGAATCGGCCGCGGCCGGCGGAGCGTCGCGGTCGTCGAGCTGAACTCCAACTGCGATCTGATGGCGGTCGTGGAGCACGACGGCACGATTTCGGTGCTCGAGAACGTGGAGGACCGTTGGGCGCGACAAGCGACGTGGAAGTTCAAGGACCTCCTGCGGCCCAAATCGAACCGCCGCTTCGCCCACCACCGGCCGATCGTATCGGGCATGCGGCCGAAGCTGACCGCCCGCTGGTCGCTCAGTCACGCTCGTCTGCTGGCCATCGGCGCCTCGAATCGCGCCAGAGTGCACGTGTTTGGCGAGAACAGTGAGTTCTTTTCCACCGATTTCCCCCGACTTCTCCCGCATTTCCCTCGATGTACCTCAAATGTCTTCCGCATTTCCCCGAATTACCCCAAATTCTCGCATTTCACCCCGAATTTCAGCCCAAACGCCCGTGACGAACCGCTCGGACGCGCCGTACCGCTGGACACGCGTCAATTCGATGCCGTCGGCCGGCAACGTCACGGACATTCGCTTTTCGCCGCCGCACTTGGAGTTCAGCATGGTGGGTGCCCTTCCGCCTCGATTTCCGTTGACTTCCGCCTCGAATTCAGGTGAGCGCCACGGACGACGGGGTTATCGTCGTGCACATGCTGGCGGACGTGAAGCGACCGGAGACGTGGACCGCGACGCACGTGATTCGCGTGTTTGCGGGCCAGCCGATCAGCTCGCTCACGTGGAACCTGAATCCCGTCCACGAGCTGCCGATCCTCGTCGCCGCCACCGACGGGCTGACCGCCAAGGACGGCGAGCGGATCGCCGTGTTCGCGGTGAACTCGCCCACCGTGTGCGTCCAATTCTTCCCAATTTATCGCCCGCTTTTCGGCTTGCAGGAACGTCGAAATGAACTGTTGCTTCGAGACGAACAACGTCGTTCATTGCGTCTCGTTCGGCCCCTCCGTCGGCCTCAACCAGTCGTTCCTGATCGTCGCAGTGGGGCGGCGGTTGTGCCTCTACTCGATGGACGTCCAGGAGTTCCACCTGCCCGACGGCCACTCGCCTTCGGTCACCTCCGATGGGGAGACGGAGGAGGCGAACGGCGCCTCCGAAACGGCCTCCGTGCGGTCGAACTCGAGCGCCGCCACCTCGGCCGCCATCAACATCGAGGGCGAGTCGGTGGAGGTGAGTTCTTTTCAGCCCTGAAGGGGATGATCGAGTGGATTGCAGACGCCGCCCACCTCCCTCCCGTCGTACATGAGCGCGTACTCGTTCGGGCTCGGACGGATCGCCCATTCTGCCCGCCAACTTCTTCCACAACTCGGGCAGCAACAGTCCGCACGCGAACGGCCTGCGGTCGGCTGATTTCGAAGAACTCCGATCGGGACTCGCAGAAGGACGACGGCGACTCCACGGAGGACGAGGAGGAGGAGCAGGAGCCGCCGGATCCCGCCCGTCGCGCCCTCATGTGGAACGTGCGGCAGGTGGCGATCTTCCGCGAGCGTTCGGCCGTCCGCCGCGTCCACTGGGGCCGCAATCCCGACCACTTCACCGCCGAGTTCGTGGACGGCCGAATGCGCAGTTACAAATGTGAGTGGGGAGCGGAAGCGGGCGTAAAGCGGGCGTAATCGAGCGAATTGCAGGGATCTTCGGCTGCGCGTGGGCGAGGAGCACGTACATTCGATTCTCGCAGATCGCGGGATGATCGCGGGACTTTGGAGACTCCTTCTTGCCCTCTTGCCCCCCTCATGTTTGTACAAACAACTTCCCATTGTGCTCCCCTTCTCCCTCCCACGTTCGGGTCGAATAAATTCGTGTTTGTTTGCCCCAAGAGTCGAAGAAGAACGAACCATTGCGGGCGACTCGCAGTCGCGGACGAACGGCCGCCCGTTGCGCGGGCCGAGGATCGGCGAGACGGGCCACACGTTCAGGGCCGAAGGCATCTCTTCGGTGAGGTTCATCGCCGTCGTCTTCGACACTCCCGCCCCGTTTTGATGCGGCGGCGGGACGTGCGGCCGCAGCGAGAGGTACGTGTTGGCGGCCGCCGGATTGGGCGGGACGGTCGGGCGAATTCCGTCTGCAAACACGAGGGATTGAGGAGCGAACTGTGAAATGATCGGAATGCCCACCTGTTTGGACGATCGCCGGCTGCATGGCGCGCTTCTGCCGCGGCGATGTCGGGCCGCTCATGTACGTGATTTCCGTCGGCGACTCGCCGTTCGCCTTCGCCGCCTGTTGCTCCAGGCGTTGCCGTTCGGCGCTGATCTTGTCTGCAATCAAGGAATTGGGATGAAGGAGAAGAGAATGCAGTGAATGCGATAGGAGAAGAGCAGGTCAGTTCTTTCCCCTCCGAGTTCCTCCGAACAGCCCAAAACGTTGCGAACATTTCAGAGGGGATAAAGAGGACGGCGACGAAGGCAAAAAAAGTCGCTTCCTTTCAGCCCACGCAGTTCAATTCCTGCCCAAACAAAAGCAGGGAAGAAAAGGATGCTCACCATCGAACTTGTAGTAGCACTTCTCGCTGAAGCGGCTCATCTTCACGGCGTGTTTGATGAGCCCCAACTCGAGCAGGCGGGTGGCGAACGCGTGGGCTTGTTTGCGGTTCTCGAAGCCGTGCACCCGCTCCAGCAGCCAGTTGACGAGCTCGTGCCCGATGAAGGACATCGGGATGGGGATCTTCAGCCACTTGCGGTCCTTGACCATCAGGCCGGAGTTCGGCCGCGCCATGCACTGGACGATCAGAAGTGGGGTGTCGTTCACGGAGAGCATCGTCTTCTCTGCAACAGGAACGGGAGGTGGACGGGAGGAATGGAGGGGACGAACCGCTCTCCTCGTCCTGCTCGGGGATCAACGGTCGACCGTTGGGATTGCGGAGCGGGAGGCTTTGCGGTTGGAGCGGGTGGGCGGCCGCTTGGTTGAGGAGGTGGTGCTGCTGCGGGGGCGGATGTTGGCGAGCGGTTTTGACGATCGGAACGAAGTGGGCGCCGATCCCGTTGCGGCGGTCCTCGTAGGCGGCGCGCTCCTCGTCGCTCGTCGAGTGGCCGCCCGCCGACGCCGTCTCGACGTTCGGCGCCTCAAAGCCGGCCGCTTCGACGCCCGGTTGTCTGCAAGAACGAAGGAGGGGATGAGTGGAATGAGAGAAAAGGAGAGCGTACTTGGTGGTCTCCACCCACAACGAAATGTCGACGCCCATCGTCTCGTGCATCGCGCTCAGCGTCTCCGAGCGCCGATCGGACGTCCGCTTCGCCACGACCATCGCCATCTCGCTGCAATCAACCAGAAGGGATGAACGGAAGGATAAGGAAGGAACGAACCGCTTCTCGGCGGCCACTCGCTTCAGGACGTTCAGGCACTGCTCGGGGCTGAGGTTCTCGAAGGACGTGTTGTCCACTTGGATCACCTGATCGCCGACCTCCAGCACTTGGCAGCGTTCTCCCGCCGATCCTGAACGACGAGCAAACAAGCGAGTAAGAGGGGAATCCAAAAGAATTTACCCGGCTGGATCTCGCCGATGAAAATCCCGTCCTCCAGCGAAACGAAGAGCAGACCGAGCGGCAGGTCTTTCAGATTCAGCTTCACTTCGGTCAGGGCGGGCAGCGAGTAGCTGAAAGTGGAAGAAACGAATGAATAATTGAGGAATGCGAGGGGAATCACCTGCTCTCCGACGCCGAGCAAATGGTCGACGGAACGTACGGGCGGCGGTAGCGATTCTTCCGCCCGCCCCACGCCGCTCGATTGCGGTCGTGGACGAGCCGGTAGTCGGAGGATTCTTCCGTGTACCTGAACTCGGAATAGAACGAAAGAATGACAGAAATGGAACGAACGTGGTCGAGTTCTCGTCCAGCCGGTAGGCGTCCTCCTCCGAGGTGCACAAGTCGGCCAGCTGTTCGCCCGCACGCTCTGAATTCGGAGGATTTCTGATGTGGAAATGAAGAGGAAGAACGAACTGGAGATGAAGCTGCCGACGCTCGACTTGTCCGCCGTCACCATCGAGACGCGCTGGCCGCCGCGCGCGTCGAAATCGTCGCAAATCGAAGAGCCCTGCGCAAAACGAGCGAAATCAATCGAATTCTCGTCGAAGGAACCCACCTGTCCGTAGTGATCGTCGAACAACCCATTAGCGCGATTCTTGGCCGCCCGCTGGAGGGTGCCGCTCGGCGCGATCTGCTGCAGATGCAACTCGAAGAGCCCCTTCGCGTTCGGGACCAACTTCTCGTGATCGTGCAGGATCTCGTGCCAAGCTTTGCTGCAAACAAACGAGCATAAGATTGAGGAGGAAAGGAAGGAACGAACCATTTGATGACGTCGTCGAAGACCTGGTAGTAATATTTGTAGCCGCGGCGGTTGAAAACCTTCTTGAAGTCGCCCAACGTGATGCGATCCGCCGGCACGGGCACCGTGGACAAGTAGGGCGTCTTGTCCTCGAAATAGTAGTAGACTTTCGTCGATTCACCGCTCATTTCCGATCGATCAGTCGTGGAACATGAGCGGGAAAGAAAGCAAAGCCGCAGCGGAAGGAGGCGCCGCGTCCACCACTTGCCGCAAATCCGCTCGGCATCAGCGAGGAGCGGGAGACTCGACCGCCCGCTTGTCGCGTGCTGTCAGGAGTTCCGCTCGCTCGCCCGCTCTCCTGCTGCTTCTTCCTCGTGCTCCGAGCTCCCGCCTTGTTCGTGATCGAAATGGAGGATGGAGAGGTGGAAGAAGTGAGTTCTTTTTGATTGAATCCCTTTCGTTTATCTCCCGCCTTCAGGTCGTGATCGTTCTGGACGACGTGGAGCCGATGCAGCTGACGAAAGCCCGGCCGAAAGCGAAGAAACGGCGGCCGGAGGTCGAGCTCGTCGAATCGCGCCGCAAATCGAATCCGACGGCCGCGAACGGCATCCGCCGCGTTCCCGAGGATCCCGCTGGACGGCCGCTCCACGAGGACACGCCGCCGCCCTCGCTGGACGCGATGGAGCCGCCGCGGAAGCGCCCGTTCGTTCCCCGCTTGATGCAGAACGGGCACAAAGGTTTGCTCTTCGATTTCACTCGTGCATTCCCCTCTCTTGCCTTCCAGCTTCGCCGCAAACGCTCGGCGAGAGGCTGCAAGCAACCGAGAAGCTGGTGGAAGCGGTGCGGGAGCGACAGGCGGAAACCCAAATGCAATTCGGTTTGCGTGAGTTTCCTCCTTCGAATTTCCGTTGATTTCGCTGCGAATTCAGGAATTTCCAACTGCAAGCGGCGATTCGACGCGAACCGCGAGCGGATCGACCGGTTGCGCGTTCGGTTGGACCTCGCGAACGCCTCCGGCGCGACCAAAACGCCCGCCGCTTCCCGCCGAAGCGACCGCGAAGCCGAACGGAGCGGCGAAATCCGAAGCGTCTTCGATGATTCGCCTCGAGTTCCTCGCCGACCTCAACAACAAACTGCAGGCGGAGAACGCGGAGCTCCGGAAAGTGAACGTCCGCCTGCAGCACATCGCCGTCCAGGCGGAAACCCAAGCGCAAACTCAGCTCGCCTACTTGGAGAAGCTGGGCCTCGACCGATCGCTCCACTCCAACCTCTTCCACGCGTACAGCGACGTCAAAGAAGGGGTCGCTGCAGCGGAATCGGCAACAGTGAGCTTCCTTTCTTTCTTCCCTTTGCATTCTTTTGCTTGTTGTTCAGGCTGCTGTTCAACTTCGCGGACGTGATCGCGGCGGGCAGCGTCGAGGACACGCGGGCGTTGATTTGCGACCTCTGGGCCGACCTCCAGCTGGACCCGACGAACAAAATCAGCAAGCGGAAGGCGATGATCACGCACGAGGCCCTGACGAAGGTGAACGACGCGGACGAAGCGGCGGAGGTCGAGCGGCGGAAGCGGAACGAAGAGCGAGCGAAAGCGCCGCCTCCCGCAGCTCCAGCGCCTCCGCCCGCCGCTCCCGCGACCTCGAAGGCCGGCCCCCGAACGTTGCCGCCCCTTCGGCCGCGCCGCCCCGCCTCGAATCCGCCGCCCATTCGGCACTCCCGCTCGCTCCGGCCGGTCGCGCCGATCGCCCGGCGGTTCGCCCAGTGGCCCGCCCGCCCCGTGCAGCCGCTCGTCCGTCCGGCCGCTCCGCTTCGACCGCACCAACCGACGAGCTCCGGCTACGCGCCCGTCCAGAGCACGTCCCACTTCGTGCCGTCCGCCCAGCAACAGCCGACGGCCGCCGCGATGCACTCGACGCCCGCCTACGTGCAGCGCTACCTGCCCGAAGCCTCCGCTCCGTCCACCTCGCGCCAAACGACCAGCGGCCGGCTGAACGAAGCGATGATGGACTACCGGCAGTCCTTCGGCTATCAGCAGCCCGCCGCCAACGACTACTACACCCCCGCAGCTTCAGCAGCAGCAGCAGCAGAGGCAAATGGTCGCCCATCATCAGCACCAGCAGCAGCCGTCGTTCAGCCACGAACAGCCGCCCTCGTCGATGCAACCCCAAATGCAGTACGCCGTCCAGCAGTCGACTTCTTTCGTCCCCAGCACCAACAGCAGCACTTCGACTACTCGCAGCAGCAGCAACAAACGAGCGCCTACCAGCAGCAGCAGTCGTTCGCCGTCCAGCAGCCCTCCATCGACCACTTCCATCAGCAGCAGCCCGCCTATCAGCAGGCGTACGCGTACGGGCATCAAGAGCAGCAACTGCAGACCTCCGACTCCTCTTCGTACTACCAGCGGGGAGCTCCGATGTCGCCGAATGGAGGCCGCTACTCGTTGCGACGAACCAACTCGCAGATCCTCCGCTCGCCCACTCGAGCGACCAGCGAGCGGCCGCCGCAGCTGCAGCAACGACCGCGACTCCTCTTCGATCCCGCCGACTTCCCGGATGTTTGATTCGCTTTTTTCTTTTGTTTCAATTCGTTCGATCCTTTTGATTGTTTGTTTGTGCCTTGATGGATCTCCGCTTTCTCTTTGTTTTGGGCTTTTGTGTGTAAGTGAAGTGAGGTGAAAGCGCTCGTAATAAACGGAATGATGATCGGAAGGTGTTCTTTTGAGTTGAATCGAGGCGGAAGTAGTCGGAAGCAGGGGGAAGAAAGAAGAGGAAGATTGGAGTGTGGACTTCGGATGCGTCTCGTCGGTCGGTTGTCTTGCTGGAAGGTACAAAAAGAAAGGACGAAGTTCGTCGTTTGTACTCGACGGTGCGACCATCCGGCCGGTCGTGCCGCCCACCGATTGCCGCCGTCTCCCGCCGATTCTGCAGCGAGAAGGCGGCCGTTTGTACGCGATCGTCGATTCGAAGACGAAAATACAAAACGGCGGAAGATGGCGGCCGGCGGCTCGTGTCAGTCGGCGGACAATCCGAACCGAAACGGTCGGCAATTGTGCCCCGCCTTTGACGGCCGACCGGCGGCGATGAAAGCCGCCCGACCTGCCCGAATTATCCGCTCGGCATTCGCTTCCGCTCCGCTCTCCTCTTTGCCGCCCATTCGGGGGTTTCGTTTACCTCCATTGGGACCTCCAGTCCTCTTCGTTCCTTTTGTTTCGATGGTGACGACTCGTGGCCATTAGGCGGCATAGTTTGCGGCTGTTTGCTGGGGTTTGCTGGAAGGTGGGTGGCCCCTTGATGGTGGTGGGTTGTTTCCGTACAAGGCCGCGACTTTCCCACCTAATAAGCCGGTTTCTCTTGCTTTCCATTGAGGGCGGAACGGCGGGCGGACGGGCATCACAAGCCGACCGAGCGGCTTTCGTTTCAAATCCGATTTCCAGCGGATTGCGGGCCGCGAGATCCGAAAGTCGACCGGGCGGATCGGCCGGCTGCAGCGCGGTTGTTTTCGTCCGGGCACCGCGCACTTCCTTCCGTCTTTCGTCCTTGATTCCATTTGGAGGCCACGAGGGGTGCAAATCGCCTCCAAAGCGCCCATTCGGCCGTCAATCGGCGTGCTGCCGCCTCTTCGTTTCGGACGTCCGGCCGCTCGGATTTCTCGTGGCCGTCCGGTCGGCCATTCGAGTCGTCGGACGAGCAAGCAGGCGGCTATTTTTGTTCCCTCCTTTCATCTCGCTGCTGATGAAGAGGAAGAGTCAAAAGTTGAGAGAAGAGGCGACCGCCTGCCGCAGCCCGCGCACGGCACCGACCGCAAATTCGCGTGCATTTGTAATCGGGTTGTTGCCGCGCGAACGGCCGCCTCGCCGAAGTGACGTCCCCTTCCAGGCGGCAATTCAATTGATCGGGCGGCCGAAAGAAGAAGCCGCCCGCTTGTTTCCAATCGTGGAAGGACGGCTTCCTTCCTGTCGGTGCAAAGAACTCCCGTCCACCCCGTTGTTTCCAGCAAATGGGCGGAAGTGGTCGCTTTCCAAATCCGACCGGCTTCCGCTCGTTCCGCGACGTTCTTTGCCCTCCGCAACGTTCCCTTCTTTCTTCCCATGATCTCTTCGGGCTAATTGGAGCGACGAGGCGAGCGGGCACTTCGGCCGGTTTCCCTCCCCTCCCCGACGGCCCAATTTGCCGCCCGCTTCGTGCGGCAAGCGGAAGGCGGAAGAGGAAAGCGGATACTCGCCGCTCTTCAAGTGTTTTTGGCCGCCGGCTACTCCCTCGCCCGGATGGTCACTCCGTTTGCCGCCCGCCTGTTTTCATTCCATTCGTGACGTCGTCGGCTTCGGACTTGCTGGCGGATGGTCACTCGCTCGCTTTGTAGCTGGAGGCACGGAAGTTCAGAGCCGCTTGTTTCGTTCCTTAAAGACACGAAAGACCTCGTGCTTTTGTCCTTTCTTTCGACTTATGAGTTTTTGGACTTGCGTGTCGATGAACACGCAAGTTTAATCAAACGAACGGTCCGCTTTTGCTCGCTCGCTCGGATTTCGTTCGAACTTCGAAGTTCGTTCGCTGTCTGGCCGGCAGTCCCACAGGCAGTCTCGAAGGGTGGTTGGAACGACTGGAAGGCTTGAACGTGCAATTCCTTTATTTCTGCTTCGTTTTTCTGAACGTGCCACTTCATTTGTTCTTGCTCAATAATTCCCGGCGTTCCGAAGTACGCGCGCAACGGGTGGCCGAGTTCGGGAATGCGCGCAATTCTTTCGCAAAATTCGGGCTGCAGCTCGTCGTGACGTCCGCCACGTTCAATTTGCGTCTTCTTCCGCCCGCCCGCACGTCTTTTCGTGCAAAACGCCCGCCCGTCCGGCCGCGAACAAATTGGTCGCGGCTTCTCCGCTTTTGGATCGTGAGAACGGCCGGCCGAAAACGGAGCCGCTCGTGCGGCGAGGTGCGAGACGCCGCCGACGGGAAGCCCCTGGAATGCACTCGTGGAAGTGAAAGGGGGAGCGGAAGGGCAAGGGGAAGAGTTTGCGGCTCTTGGTGGTCACACGAATGTCCGATGAAGTCCAGTGAAATCCAGCAAAGTCCAACGATGTCCAGCAAGAGCCCAAAGTCCAGCGGTCACTCTTGACGTCAACAGAGAAGAAAGGAGCGAGCGAGTGGACGTCCCGTGGGAGCGGGGGCAAAGCGGACAAAAGAAACGAATTCGAGTGCAAACGGCGGCCGTCTTCAACGTTTCCGCGTCCATCGACCGTTGGATTCGAGGAGCGGTTCGGGCGAGAAGCCGTGCGGCCGCCTGATTTCCGCAATCGAATCCTCGCTTTTCGGTTCGATTCGAATAATCGGGATGGTTGGATTTCGTTTTGCAATACGAGTCGTGAACTTCCGCTCTGCATTGGGCGGCCACTCGTCCGCATTCTCATCTTGGATTCTGGAGCGTCCATCAACGACAGGAGGTTGTTTTGGAGCGATTAGAGGGCCGCTCTACTTCCAATGAATCTTTTATGCTGAAAGAAGTGAAGCTGCCATTAATTTCGCGCAATTTACGGCCGCGATTTTCGCCTGCAGTTGGTAATTGCGAGACGAAAGCGGCGGTCAGACGTCAGAACGACGGAGCGTCTGTTGTTCCCCAGAATTGCGTCGAAGGCGGTCCGCTCGCGCAACTCGTGCCGTTGGGTACAAACGAGTGTTCACGGGAGAAGCGTGAGTTCAATCAACCAGAAGGAAACACAAAGAAGGAGGAAGAGGAAGGCAGTGTTTCGAGAAACAGCCGGCTTTCCTTTCGCTTCTCTTGTTGCCCAACGGTTGATTGGGCACGACGGATGAGTAACCGCGTTCTTCCGACTTCTCTCCGTGCCTCTCATGAGATGAATGGGGGACGGCCGCTTGGACCAAAAGTTCCCGCTTGTTTTCGACAACAAACTCCTCTCAATTCGTGCAAAATCCACTTGTTTGCGACCAGAACGCGGAGATCTGGTGGTCGCGGATCGTCGAGTTTGTTTGTTGACGATCGTGCACTTTCGCTCGTTGATTGATGCGATGCGGGGGCCGTTCGTCGGATTCGGCCGTTCGTTCCGCTTTGTGATTCCCGCTCGTTTCTTAACCGCCCGCCCTCCTTTCTTTCGGTCATTTGCGGATCGCCGCATCACTCGCTTCCCGTTGCGGAGGCCTCGTTTTGGCTTCCAATTCGAAATGGCCGTGGTTAATCCTCGCTGTTTCTTCCGCTCGTCCGTTCGGACTTCCGCGTGCGCAAAGGTCGTTCTTTTGCACTTCGCGCGGAAGTTCGTCACAAAATGCGCGTCCGCAGTTTTGACATTTGCACTTGAACGAGAACGTTCGCTTCCACTTTCGTCCCACGCACCGCTCTTGGAACGAGTCCGAACGGAGAGTTGCGTAATTCTGAGCAGGATCCGGAAGGACCAAAGAAGGAAACAATGAGGATCTTCTGTTCTCTACTCACTTCGTCCTATTTTTGTTTATGGGTTGTTGTTTGCTCCCTGTTCCGTCCGATTGACCACCGGCCGCCCACCGCATCCCCGGACGGTCGGGCGGCTGCAAATCCCGGCCGCCCGACCGGCCGGACGGACTTCCGCATGAGCGACGCGGAATTTCGACTTTGATTCTTGGTTCTTCGACGAACCGGGCGGAGATTCGGGGAACATCCCGCCGTTCTGCTCGACTCGGCTAATTACTCGCCCGGTCGGCCGGTTGTTGAGTGGCTTCGTTTCTGCCGCCTCCTTACCGTCGGTTGAGTTCGCGGAATCCCACTTATTTTCGTCCCTTTGTTGGTCGAAATACACGCGTGAGTAATTGGAGTAGTCGGCTGCGAGTGCGAAGATCGCAAGCTCCTTGTTCTGGGTTGTTTTGATGAATCACGGCTAGAACTTGTTGTCCATTCCGCAATCCCTTTCCTCTAACTCTCAATCAGCTTTCTTTTACGCGTTGTCTACCGTTTCGTGCCGTGAAGCAGAACGGACAACAACCTCATCGTCCCCGCTGCTTTCAGCTCCACCAACCAGAAGTCAAAAGATGCGAGTCGCAGGCCCCCGTCGTGTGTCGCTGCCGGCGATCAGCTGCTGCCCGAGCAAAAACCGCCTGTCGCCGCGCTTCGGCAACTTCGGCCAAGTGTACCTGAAAGAGATCTCCGAGTTCGAAGTGGAGCCGCCCTTCTTGTCGCCCTCTTCGTCGTCCACAAGGTTCGTTTCTTTCCTTGCAGTCTATCGCTCAATCATTCACGAAAGTACGGGGATTTCCTCACGATTTGACGTCAAAAGCCAAATGTCTGCGGTAGTTCGGAGCGAATTTGCACCGCATACGCACTTCTTTTGCAGCCGGGGGAAGGCGGAGCAGAAAGCCTTGATTCTCGACCTTGTAAGCGGAAATAGAAGTACGGTAGACTGTCGAAAGACGGGAAGCAAGGAACATTAAGACAATCGAGTGACGTTCTTGGCTGCGTGAAACGAAAGTTTGACGTTCTTCCAATTGGAACAGTGCGCGACTCCTTCGTTGTTTAATTAGCTTTGAAGGAGTTCTTGAGCGTAAATAATCCCGAACCTTCCGCCGCCTCAAGACGCACAGGCCGGCGTGTTCGGCGGTTTGTCTTGTGTTCGACGGACAAGGGGGATTTCGAATTCAAGAAACGGGCTGGACAAAAGCGGCAGCTGTTCGCCCGACCGTCCGTGTGGTGCGCACATGAGAGATCGCGGGAATTTCGATTAAGTTCACGGCCGACCGACCGGCCGGTGCAAATGCCGCCCACGATACCCGCGCCGGCCGAATTCGAGGCGAAATGTCAACAGTCGAGCTTAAGCCATCGGTTCGCCGTCTTCGAGAACTCAGTCCGCCGGCTCGCTCGTAATCATTCGGTTGTTCGCCTTGTCCTTCGCTTCGAATTACTCGCTGCTCTCTCGCTGTTGAGATGCTGAAGGCTCAACAACGCCCCATCCCGACCCTCTTGATCAGGTGAGTTGCCCGTGGAACGAAGGAGCGTTCTTTGATGCGAGCAGAAGAGTTGCGTGACGAGGGGCGTCTCGTTTGGGGTGTTCACGAATTCATGAGACAAAAAGCTCATGAATTAGAAGCGAGTAATGCGCGTCGATCACGCGATGGATGCGGGAGGTGGTCGGCCGCGTTCTTTGCGGCCCCTCGCCCGCTTCGTTCTTTACGTGATCCGCCCGGCCGTCTGGCCGAACGCGCGGGAAACTTCGAGGTTGTCGGCGGGTTGAGCAGAGTTCGCTTCGGATTCCCCAAATTGGACGTCCGCGCGTGCACTTCGACCTCCCATAACGAACGAACGAACCAGAGGGCGCTCCAGACGGTCGAAAGGTCGTAATCCGAGCCGCGCACTCGGCTGGGCGGCTGGGCGGCTGGAAGTGCGAACAGAAGGCGAATCGTCTTGCACGTGCCGGTCGGAAATTGTCGGCGTCGTCATTCGAGACGCGTTCCGCGTTCATCTGCTTAGCCGACGGCCGTCCGAAGCGTCTCGAATTGCCGCACCGAAGAGCGCCGAGCGGACGGCCGTCGGCGAAAATTCGACGTCGATTTTGACGCCCCACCTCCGGCGCGTGTTTCTCGCAGGTAATCGCCCCATTCTGGGCGGTATTTAAGCGAACCGAAACCTTCCGTTCTTCCACTCGATCTCCTGGCATGGGTTCGGTGTTCTGACAACAAGGCAGTTCACCAGAACCTCCATTTACCGCGTACAGTCCACTTCCTTTCGTTACGTTCCGTCTTCCGGTCGAGCGCTTGATTAACGGAAACTCACGCGGTTTCCGGCTGTTTTCCTCCGTACATGAGCGCGAGGAGGCGGCCGAGTGTACGGTTGTCCGACTTCAACAGTCGCCCGTCCGTCCAATTAATTAGCGGGCGGGCGAGAAAGTGGAGGCGACCTTTCGGTTTCTCGAAGTTCGCGGCCGCTCGCTCGGATCAGCGAGCCGGCCGGCCGGTCGTCATTCGAGTGGGCAGTCGGGGCGAACGTGCGCACGTCTTCTTTCTTCTAATCCACTGCTTCTGAGGAGGATTCGTGGAAAGCAGCGGGGGCTTTGGTGATCTCATCTGTTGCATTACGAATTCCTGTTTTGTTCATTCGGTCGTTGGGGGATGGGTGGGGGTGCGGGACGGGGGCCTTGTGTTGCTAAAGAATCCAGTCGATCGTGTGTTTCCTCTCAGTAAACGATTCAATGCCTTTCGGAAGGGAGTCTTGGTTGTACAAAAGCTCAAACACTCGTTTCATTCGTGATCTCATCCGTGGTTCAAACTTTCAACAAACTTCTACTGATTCACTGGACTGGAACTAATCGATCGTCCTTGTTTTAGCACCACCACGTCGCCGAAGATGCTCGCAACGATCACGCCGTACCGCCCGCATTCCGCTCGTCCCTACCGGTGAGTCCTCCAGATCCAACCTCGACTCGTAGCTGACGCTCAAAGTTGACGCCAGAAGATCAAAGTTGAATCCCCTCGCTAATCATTCATCTCCTTGATGGCGTATGGTTTGCGGGAGGATCAGGTGCGCTGACGTCGCTGTTGTTCCGAAGCTTGAGATCAAAATGGTGTCAGTCAGCTCGTCGAATCCTTGCGCAAACCACAATCCGCCCAATGATTGTGTGTCAAAAGTCGCTCCACCGGCCAGTCATCCGCTTATTCATGCGCAATTTCGATTGACCGCGATTTCCCAAAGGATTTCGCAAAGGGCCGGGCGGGCGGGCGTGATCCCCGGCCGGCCGGACGTCACAAAGCGGCCGGCGGATTCCACCTGCTGCGTAAAGAAACAATCGATTCCGACGTCATCCGGGGAGGAAAGTTCGGAGTGGACGTGCAACGAAGCGGAAGAATCGTGACTCACGCCCGTCTGCACCCGCCCGCCTCTCGAATTCGACGTCAGCCGCTCGCGGCGTTCTTTTGCGAAAGAAACGTTCGAACGGGCGGGCGGCGGCGGCGTCACGCTCGTCGGCCGCGTGCAAAAGCGGCACTTGAAACAGACGGCAGCAATGCGGAAATTCCCGCTCGATGACGCCGTTCTTTGCAATGAAACAGCGAGGATTTCGAAATTAATGAAGCCCTTCGTTCATGGTCAGTACGGAAGTGGAAGAGGGCACTTTATTTCGAGGAACCGTTGTTTGGGGGACACACTCGTTTGTTCCGCTCTTCCCCTTTCTTCTCCCAACGGTCAGCTCGGCTGCCTTGCGGGTCATTTGATGGCCTCGAATTTCGTAACGAATGACCGGCCGGTGGATTGGAGCGGGACGAGCCCGGGAGAGTTCGGGAAGCGTTCCCCCTTCGGCCAGCCGCTCGCTTTACGAAATCCCGTTCTCACGATCCGGGAAGCGCCCGCCGGCTGCAGTTTGCGGCGCCCATCGGCTCGAAAAAGCTCCCCTCACTCGCCGCTCTTTGGTTTCCGATGCTAAAAGAATCTGGCCGCTGCCTTTCTTGCTCAAAGTGGCGGCCGAAAGGAAGAAAGGGGGGGAGGGAGAGAAAAGAGCGCTCGTTGGCACGTGGCCGCAGGCGTTTGGGGTTCCCACTCCTCTCCGCTTCTCCCCTTCCCTCCCTCCCGTTCGGACCTGACCGACCGACCGGCCGGCCGCTTTCCTCATGCTCGCCGCTCTCTGATGCGCTCGGAGTGGGGCGGAGCCACGGGCGCGAGGTTGGGCTTTGAGGTCGTCATTTGCGACCGCCCGCCGCTGGTCGGCCGTCGCGTATAAAAGCGGCCACAGACGAGCACTTTGTTTTCCTTCCTGCACGAAAGTTTTGATTTGTGAGACATCGGAAAAGCGAACACTCCTTCCTGCTTCCCTTCTTCTGCAAACATGCTGCTCGCTGCGAACCCTCCCGCTTGGCCTTACCGCCACTCCTCCTACGATCCCTGCCCTCAACTGTAAGCAATCGTTTCAAGCTCTTCTTTCAATGTCCACCGTCTTCTTTCCGTTGCTAATCGCTTGATTTCAGCCGCCGCCGTCGCATGGACCTTTCGGCTTCGTCCCAACGCTTCTTCGACTTCGACGACGACGAGGAGGACGTCTTCGGGTTGACGCCGGCCGGCTCGCACTCGCCGTCGTTGCGCCCCGCGTACAACAGCGCCCGCGCCTCGCCGCTGCCGCAGAGTTCGACGAGCTCGACGCGCGACGTGTCGCCGTTCTTCGAGCCGGCGCCCAACCGGTCGGAGGTCGCGCAGTTGCCGCCCCGCCCGCTCCAAATGCGCTCCTTCAACGTGGACACTCGCGGGCGCATCGTGGACTGCGGCTTCCGCATGGGCCGCCGCCCGTCTCGTCCGCTGCAACGTGAGTTTCCGCGCCGTACGTGAATTCCGGGGATCCGGTGGGTCGGGCGGGTATTTCGGGGCCGAAGGAGGAAGTTCTCCGTCGTTCTTGTGAGCGAATCGAGCGGTGAACATCGCCGATGAACACGCTTCTCACGCTTTCGGCCCCGCTGCTCGGGGATTAGCGGTGGGACACAAAGGAATGCGGAATGAGGGGCGCCGTACAAGGCGGAAGTCCCTTTGGGCTACCGTAGGAAACATGCGCTCATCCGCTCATTTGGAATTCGGATGGACATTCGATTGATTCGCGAGCTTTCAGGCAACCACAAGAGCCGCCGCGCCACGTGCCCGGAGATTTGGCTGAGCGCCGCCGACGACGAGGTCGAGGAGCCGCGCGCGATCACGCACTGCGCGCTGCGCGTGTACGGCGCCGCCAACGTCGGCAAGCGGACGCTCGTGCAGCGGATGGCGCAACACGCCGATCACTCCGCCAGCCAGAATGTTTGCGGCGACGTCGACGACGAGGGCCTCGGCGAAGGCGGAGGACGGCGAGCAGGCGGCCGCCCAATGTTGCTTCATGATCAACGACGAGGAGATCGACATGGAGATCACGCACGGCACGAACGCCGGCTCAACAGCCGCCGTTCGACTTGCCGCCGGATGGCGTCCAGCTCCAAATGGTCGTCTACTCGGTGGATTCGCGCGACTCGTTCATCCGCGCCGCCCAGCTGCTCTACCGCCTGCACGACAACTCGCGCTTCTCGCCCGCCATCCCCACCGTCCTGGTCGCCAACAAGCTGGACCTGCAGCGGAAACGCAAGGTCTCGCATGTCGGTGAGTTCTTCCGGATCCTTTCAACCGATCATCCTTGTCGTTGCAGAAGGCCGAATGCTGGCGAAGATCTACAAGGCGGCATTCGTGGAGACCTCCGCCCTGCTGTCCATGGGGCTGGACGCCCTGTGGGAGGAGACGCTCCGCAAACTCCAGAAGGCGAAAGCGAATCGCGACCGGCTGTTCCGCCGTCAGGAACCGTTGAGCGCGGGCGTCGTGAAGCCGCAGCAGAACCGACTGGTCGGGCGGATCGTCAAGCAGGGCCGCCGCTTCGCGAAGTCCTGCGAGGAGATCGTCGCGCGGTTGGCCTCGTTGTAGAGCTCGGAGATCAATGGATTGTTGTCTGTAAATACGCCCACTCTTCTCAGTCAATCGTTTAATCAATCATTCAGTCAGTTATTGTAACCACCGCACTCCTTCCTTCCTTCTCCTCTGTGGGGCTTCCTTTTGTTCGTGTGCCAAACGAGCCGAACGGAATCAGGAAACTCGTGGCCAATTCGGGCATTCCGCAACTCTCTTCTTCCTTCTTTGTGTCCGTCTTTCTTCCCCTTCCGCATCATCAATTCGAAACCTTCTCGTTGTCCATTCGGGGCAAAGTCCAAACGATTTTGCTCGCGCGTGTTCGACGGGCGGAATGCTCGATTAAACGTTCCTTTCTTTCTTTGGTGTGTTTGATGCCGCCGCCTAATCGCTCCGTTCGCTCTCGTATCGAGCTTGACGTGATGAAAGCGGAGATTAGGCGGCTTCCGTTCCTTTCGGCTTGTCATTTTCTGTTCAACGTTCCTCTCCTTCATCCCTCCCGCTCCTTTCGTTCTTCCGTTCGTTCTTCGGATCGCATCACTCGGCGGTCTTCTCTGTCGGCAGGCATCACGTTTGAATTGCGAATTCTCGTTGTTGCCAAACAGCCGCACGTTGAACGCAAATAAATTATTCGCCACTCACCGCACGGCCCCCGTTCGCCCGCCGGTCGCTCGGAACAAACAGAGGAGTTCGCTGCGATCGAAAGGCCGCAAACCAATTGCTGGGCGAGTGGAGTCGAGTCGAGCAGATGCACAGGGGAGCGGGTGGGTGACGTCAAATGCGAACGAAGAGCACGAGTCGCTTAATTTCGCGGCCTCCCGCTCCTTCCGGACGTCATTTCGGGTGTTTGCTGAAGAATCCTCTCGACGGAGTGACTTCTTTTTGTTTCTCAATTCCGAAAGGAGGTCGAAATGAAGCGGGCGAGGAGGAGGGAGTTCAAAGACGAAACGAAGACCTCCGGCGGGCCGAAACAATGGGCAACTAATCTCCACGCGTCCTCTCCCACCGGGATGAATGGAGTCATTTGGGAGGAGAACTCGTGACTTGGCGGGCTGACCGAGCGAGCGGGCGAGCGGAGCGGAATTCCGTGGTGTTTGTTCTCCAAAGCGGAACGTTTTCATAAGCGTTCCGTTCCGTTGCGCTCGGTTCAATTAGCCGCTCGCTGGCCACTTCATCGCCGGGCGGCCCCCGACTTCCGGGCGGAAGTGCGGGCGGGCGGGACGTTCGTTTGCTCTCGGAGCACGTGCCACTCATCCCGCACGCCCTCGCCGCCTCCGACTCGTCTTTCAGCCGGACGGCCGGCCGTCAGTTGTGTCAACAAATGGGCGTCCCGTTGACGGAATGGACATCGAGCGGGAATTCCGGCGGGATTCACCGCTTCGTCGTTGATTTCCGCTTTGATTTCGGCGAAATGAAACGTTTTCGGTTATTTCGGTCGCCCGCTGACGTCCCGCCGTCGAGCTGGAGGCGGCCGGCCGGTGATCCCGGTTTGTACACGGCCGTCTGCCGCCCTCTGGCCTGATGAGTCGTTTGTTTTCGCTGGAACCGGAAGTGCGTAAAGCCGGGATTCCGCTTACTCTCGTACAGTTGCGGCCAGAAATAAACTGTAGGAGAACAAATGAACGAACCAAGGAGGTGGTTGATCCCCACCGTAATCGAATCGAGTCCACACTTCTGCGAATTGAATCCAAATGCAGCAAACAGCCGGCCGGGCGGCTTCTGAGAACGAGCCAACGATTAATTCGAACCACGAACTGAACCGAAGGAATTGGAGGACCAAAGAGCGCTCGCTCGCCGGCTCGTTTGCCTAATCGCAAGCAATTTGCGCGTGACTTTCAACGCCTTTTGACGCGTCCAATTATTCCTCGCAGTTTCCAAATTTAGCCCACGGATTTTCCGTCAGAAAGCTGTTGACTTCGGCCGTGTTTACGGCGTGAGTGGACGCGAAGGCGAGCGGATGAAAAGCGGCGATGAGGAGCGGGTTTTGCGCAGAAATTCCGGTCGATTAATCCGCTCGTTCGGTCGCTCGCTCGTTCAAGTGGTCCCAACGACGTGCTCGTCGACTTCTTCATGTGCCTGCTGTTGTTTTCGGGCAGCCGCTCTTTGGTTTGCGGCCCGCCGTCGCCGCTGCTGTTTGCACAATCCGGGAGCAATAAAACGACGGCGAGCGCGGGATGAACGAGCGGCTCGTTGTGACGACACGAAAGCACCAGAAATCTACAGCGAAATGATGCCACCGGATGGACGAGATTGAACGGCGAACGAACGAATCGATTAAACGAACGGACGGCCGTCACTTCCACGACGTTCGCTCCGTCGAGTGGGTGAACTTTGGAGATCAAAAATCGTTGTTTCCCACCGGCCAGACGGCCGTTCGGAGGAGGCGAGTGGTCGTCGTTCAAATTAATTAACGCCCCGAAAGGCGAGACCAGACGGACCACTCGAACGGGAGCGTTGAGGAGAGCGAGACGAATTTCGTCAAACTCGGCCATAAACTTCGTCCAATGGGCCGCGACGTAAACGGAAGGACGCGACGCAAACAACAAACAAATTGGAGGGCCAAAGAACATCCGCTCCGCTTTGTTCCTTCTCGCAACTTCTTTCCGCATCGTTCTTCCTTGCGGCATCGGCTGGAATTCACGTGAACGGCGAAGTGAACGCGGAGATCAACGGAAAGCAGCGATCGAGTGACGAATTTAATCCCCGAACGCCCACTATCACGCAAACACTGTGGTCACTGATCGTCGCTTTGCACTTGCTCGCTTGTTGGCTCGGGTGTTTCCAACACGACAAGAACGTTTTGTTTCCAGTTTGATCCTCCCGCTGCTCTCCGAATTGTTAATCGAGCGGGTGATCTGACGGTCAGAAGTCAGCGTAAACGGTGAGAAAGGACCGTATAAAAGCCGCAAGAACGGCTAGAACTTCACTAAACCCAATAGCTTCCTCCCGATCCACTCCCCTTCAAAATGTTCTCCCAAAAGTCCTTCCTCGTTCTCTTCTTCATTGGACTGGTGAGTTTTCTCCGGTGATCTCCAGCAATCCCTAGTCTTTCAGTTGACGAGCGCCGTTCTCTCGGCGCCGCTCGAACTGCCGCTCGTCAGCGGGTTGGCGGAAGAAGTGGGCGAATTGGCGAGCGGCCTCGAGGAACTCGCCAGCGGACTGGAGGCGAGCGGGAGCGGCCTGAACGCGGAGATTACGTCCGTCATCGAGTTCTTGCTCCAACTGCTGCGCAAGGAGGTGGACGAGCTGGAGGGCTCTGCTTCGGGCGTCGGCGTTGCTGGACTGTGAGCAGTTCCAACAGTTCTCCTCCTCCTCGCCAACTCCTCCTCCACTCCCCACTTCTAACCGGTTAGAACGCGTAGATTAGATGAAATAAACTCAATGCAAGCAAACAAGCGGGTCGTGACATCAATCCTCCTCCAAACACGTGCGTGGGGCAATAAAAGAACGAAAGAAGCGAAGTAATCAGCTTAATGCACTGCCCTTCGTTCGATTCCGCCCGCTCCCCAACTTCCCGCACTCCATTTCGGGACTGAAAGGACTTCAGCTCGTTTCGAATTCCTTCCGTTACGCTCCGTTCCCGTTCGAACCCATGACCGACCGAAGCAGGGCCGAAGCGATTTGCTCGGCGATCAACCTCCTCGTTTACCTCCTCTTTCTGCTCCAAGTCGCCCTGCTCGTCGGCTTCCACTCGAATCACGTTTTTGCGGCTGTGTGGACGGTAAGAAAACAAGGGGAGCTCATGAATTCTTGCGGTTTTCAGACGGCGTTCGCCGAAGTCGAACTCGTCTCGCTGTCCACCTTCTACGTCTTCGCTTGTGCGGCGGTGCTGCGGAATTTTGGGTACTTCGCGCACTACTCGACGTACTCCTACCGCCGACACTTCGGCTTCCTGCTGCTCACTCTCGTCTACCTGCTGCTCTCCGCCCTGTTCGTCGTGTGGAGGGAGGATTGGCGTGAGTGGAGGCTCCGAGGACGAGATCCCTGGGCTCCGTCGCTCTACCTGACGGCCCTGACGATCGTGGACATCCTGATGACTTCCCTTTTGATCCTGCAGCTTGCTTTGCAACGAGCGATGGCAAGTGTGCTCCGTTCACTCGCCTCCATGCACTCGTGTACGTTCAGTTCGACCGCTTCATGGAGGAGACGATGCTCCGCTGCTACATCACCGGCCACGCGATCACCGTCGAGCGGGCCGTCCAGATGTACCGACTGAAATTGCGGCCGCCGTCCGCTCGCCCACGTTCGCGTTTTGGAACGGCGAAGAACGAACGATTGGCGGGAATTCGTTTCGTTTGATCATTCGCTGTTATTGGGCGTACAAGCCGGAATAAACTGGAGATTTCCCACTTCCAATGGCTCGACCGAGCTCGTCTTCTTCCTCGAGTTATCTCGCTTATCTCGCGCAATCCGCCAGCCTCTCCGAAAATCAATGCCGCGCACTCCGCTGGCTCGTTCGGTCGCCGGCGTCCACTCGACCGCCGCGCGTTCGCGTGGAGTGGACAGCGGTCAGTCGACCTCCTCGCCGGCATCATGGGCGCGTGGTTCTCGTCCAACACGCTCGCCAACACCCAAGCGCTGAACAAGGACCTCCGGCTAGCGATCACGCGCCTCAAGCTGAAGGCGAAGCAGCGGACCGAATTGAGCCGAAAGGAGCGGGTGGCCATCGCCCGCCTGATCGAAGGTTCGTTCCATTTGATTGCGGGCGTTGATTTCCTCGTTGTTTCCAGACGACAAAGCGGACCACGCGCGAATTCGCGTTGAGGGGATCATTCGGGACGATTTCCTTGTGGAAGCGTAGGAAATCCTCGAATCCTTCTGCCAGCTGCTCGTCCTCCGCTTCTCGTTGATCCAAAGCACGGAGTGAGTTCCCCGCTTCCTCTTCCTTCCGTTTTATTCAATGGAATTTAGCCACGTGCCGAACGAAGTGGCCGAAGCGATCTCCAGCGTGCTGTGGGCTGCGCCGCGCGTCCACCACGACATCGCCGAGTTCGCGCGCATCCAGAAACAACTGCAGAACAAGTACGGGAAGGAGCACGTGCAGAAGGCGATCGCCAACGACTTCTCCTGCTTCGAGCCGGAGCGCGTCTCGCAGAAGTTGATCGAAAAGCTGAGCGTTGCGGCGCCCTCGAAGACGCTCGTCGAAAAGTGGGTTCTTTCCATCGATTTCCATTGATTTCTTTGGATTGTTCGTTTGTTTGCAGGTACCTGATCGAAATCGCCAAGTGCGCGAACGTTCCGTTCACTCCCGATCCCCGCTTTCTGCCCGTCGAGGTGGAGCGCGAGTGCGTCCAGGACGATCGGCCGTTGATCGGCTTCGAGCAGGAGGTTCGTTCGGGATGATCGATTGAGGTTCGAGGGGTCCACGAGGGGGTGCTCTGGGGTGCTCTTCTGGAAAAGACCTGCTCTTTCGTCATCCCCTCGAGCTCGAGTGCCTGACCGCTCGCACTTGATAGCGGCGGGGGCGAAGCGGACGGGCGTTCAAAAAAGGCGCGCTTTCGCCCGCGGAAACTCCGCAAGACGGCTGGCCGGTCGGGGGCGGCGGCGTTCGGGCGGTTGGCGGTCGGCGTCCATTTTCTCCTTCCCGCCGCCTCGCCCCGCTCTGCCGCTTGTTTTCGATCGATCGAGCGGGCAGAGCGGCCGACCGGGCGGGTATTTTCGCTCGTCGTCGTCCGCTGGCTTGCGGATTTCGCGATCGAATTTCGTTTGTTCGTTCGTCATCCCCATTTCCTCCTTGTTTCAGAATCTGCAAGGACCGACCGCGCCGCCGGCCACCACGCCCACGTACTCGCCGCCCTACCCGCTGGCCGACTTCGCCGTCCAACCGACCGCTCCGTTCTCGCACTCGGCCGCCTCCGCCTCCGCCATGAGCAACGCGGAGAACACGCGCCCGATGGACGTGCCGACCGGCGGCTTTGCGGCGCCGCCGCCGCCGTTCGGCGCGCCGCCCAGCTACAACTCGGCGACGTTCGCGTTCGGCCCGTCGGCGGCCGCCAACGGCACCAACGCGAAGTTCTACGGAACGCCCCGCCCGAACAAGCAGACGCTCAACGACCAGAAGCTCATGCCGCCGCCCGCCCTGCCGCTCTTCACGCAGCCGAAGGGCCGCGACGAGACGCGCCCGTGATCGTTCCGTTGGATCCAAAGGTTCTCTTTCAATCGTTGATCATTCCGTCCATTTTGTCTGTTGTATTCCTCGTTGTTTTGCCTCGAATTTAGAGCCCACGTTCACACGTCTCCACGCCTTCACGTTGTTCGTTCTCGTGTACATATCGCCCGCCCGTCAGAATTGAGAGAAAGTTGTTGGATTTCTGCTCATTAAACACGATTACGATCGTTCGATCCCAGTGAAAGTAGGCGGAAAGAAGGCAGCCAAGCGAGAGGGAGCTGGGAGGGCGGGCTTCTCGCGGAAGTGGGCTCGAAACGTGGAGGTCGAAGGGGTATTCGAGGCTTCAAGGTTGCTGTTCTCCTTTGAGTGGTTCGTTTGCTCCCCCAAGTGACAGACCGAACTCGGGCGCGTTAAAGACGGATTTATTTCACGGAACAAACGAAAGAAACACACGAACAAGACGGAGCGGATCGACTGGATGCCCGCACGATCAGGAAGCGAAGACTTGGATCACGAGAGCGATTCCGGCGATGATCAGCGAGAACGAGACGGCGGCCGAGGACGGGGCGCCGGAGGGGGCGTCATCGTTGCAGAGGTCCTTGTTGTTGCAATAGCACGTGGACAAGTCGTCGACTTCAGTGCATCCAGAGCATCTGAAAAGAGCAGAGATGAGGAAAAGGAATCTATTACCGACTCACTTTTTCGCTCCTTTGTCTCCAACACACCCCCAAATAGTTTTATTCGAAACGACGACCTTCATGCAGCAAGAACAGCCGTCCTTTTCGGCTTTCATGACAGTGCTTGCGCCGTTCGCCTCTTCCTTGCCCCCTTCGTAGCACTTGAGCGCATCCACGCGCGGCGGCATCTCGAGGAACACGTGGAGCGCGAGGAGGCCGAAGAGCAGGAAGACGAGCGGACGGGCGAACATCACGAGCGGGCAGACGGAGGAGCAGAGAAGAGCGACTGGACGAGCGGCGAGCAGGAAGAACCAAATGGTCGACCTCCACCGCTTTCTGCTCTCGTCGAACGAACGATTCACTTCGAATGCAAATTCCACGTTCACGTTCCATTCGTTCAGCCAACGAGGCACGCGTGATTCCTTCCAGCAAACGCCCTTCGTTCTGCCATCTCCAATCGCCTTGCTGCTGGTCGCGAATTGGTGGACGGTGGGGCTTTCGAGGGCAAAGAGACGCGAACGAACACATGGAAAACACGTTTATTTCAGCCGGAAACACGAATCAACAGAGAAAAGGGGAAGAGGGTTGACTAATCCTCGTTGCAATCACTCGACCGGCGCGTTGCAGTTGTCCGTGCTGCAGTAGCACGTCCTGCCCATCTTTCTGTCCTTGCAGCCGTCCCTGAAACGAGTCGATGAGTGGGCGTGAAGAAAGGCGAAAGAATTTACGGAACGTGATCACCGCAACTGAACCACGTGTACGGGCCCGCCTCGAGCGTCATGCAGCTTCCGCACCCGTCCGCCGTGAAGCCGCTGCCGTAGCCGGTCCACACGAAGCAGCTGATCGCATCCGCCTGCTGCGGGCCGACGAGCAGGAGAACGCCGAAGAGCGCGAGGACGAGCGGGCGGGCGAACATCTCGGGCGAGCGAGAGAGCGGGCGGAGGAGAGCAGGAGAGCAACTGGAGAAGCGGAGAGCAGAACGAATCAAATGACCGCGACTCCCCCCGCATTTTCCTTTCGCCCCAACGAACAAACAGATCGCCTTTGATGCAAATTCATTCGATTCATTTATTCGAAGAGCCCACGTGGATTCGAAGCAAACAGCCGGCATTCTCGCGCTCCCCGCAATCATTGAGTCGCCCGTCGCGAGTCGGTGGACATGCGGGGCGTTCGGTTGAAACGAAGAGCGGCGGCGTTCGGCGACGTCGACTTGGGCGATCGCGCCGCTCCCGCTTCCCGTCCGACTTCTCGCAGCAAAGTTTCGAACTGGGAGAAGGGGGATTGAGCGAAAGAAGACGTCCACTTACTTCCACCCGCTGCTGCAACAACGAGCCGATGATTAGGAGGCAGTGGAGGCCGCTGATTGCGAGCAGGATGATCATCGTCCTCGCGCGCGCGTCCTCGGCGGTGATCACGAGAACGATGAGGGCGACTCCGACGAACAGCAGCATGAGGACGGCGATCCACACGTGGCTGCGGTAGACGCGCTTCCCGAACTGCGCGAAGTAGCCGCCCACGTACGAGAGGTAGCCGAAGAACGCGGTGCAGCAGAGATTGAAGACGATCGTGCACACCTTCGAAAAGTCCATCGAGACATTCTGAAGGAGAGGGATGAATGGACAGGAGGAGAACTCACGTAATATTCCTCCTCCAGGTCGTCGAAGCGATCGTGCGGCGTCGTGAAACGCGAGAGTTGAAGCGAGTAGACGGACGCAACGGAGAGGAGCAGGGAGATCACGTACGGGATGCACGTCGTTCGCTTGAGCTCCAGATTGATGCCCAGCATTTCGTCGAACGAGGAAAGAAGAGGATTGATCCACTCGCTTGCTCGCTGTCCGGCCGGATGTCCGCCCCGTTCGACTCGAATGCCGCCCGCCGGCCGCCGTCCGGTCGTTCCGCTCCGGTGGGATTTGCGGTAAACTCGGAGGAGGAGGAGCGGAGAGAAAATTGGAGCGCCCGCGGCTTCTTGGGCGCCGCCCGCTTGCGTTTATTCATTTTTGGCGGCCATTCGGCGGAGATAATCGGGTTTACCGTTCCCCCTTTCGTTCCCACAAAGCGCTCGGGCGGCAGTTTTTGGTCGCCGTGCGTGTCCCGGCCGGTCGGCAATGAGGAACAAAAGAATGCCGGCTTTCTTGTTCGTGACCCATTCACCCGCTCGTTTAGGTGGTGATAAATGGAAGGAATGCAACAAATCTCTTCGTTCGTGGATTAGAGTTCTTCTTTTGTTTTCTGCCCCGTGCATCGACGGAACAAACAGCGAGGAGCAGACGGTTCGTGAACTCTGATCGCCGACGAGCAGCAGGAGTTTTTTCCGTCTGTTTGCATTCGAGTCTGCGGCTGCAGTCTGCAGCGATCGACGCAAAGTGCAGGAGCAAGAAGCGGTACTTTCGTGGTCTGTTTTGGGTTGAAAGCCACGGGAATCGAAAGAAGAACGAAGAAGCGAGTCGTCGACTTACGTCAGCGGTCGGCAGCTGCGGAAACAAAACGGGAGCGCCGAACGCGAATCGCCGCGGAAATCATTAGCGACCGGCGAACGTTCCGGTGGCTGCGCAAACAGCCGCAAGGGCAGCCGACCGCCGCCGCGGCCCTTCCGAACGGCAGCAGTCGGTCGGCGTTCACGCACCGAAAGCAGGCGGCTTTAAATTCAATCGAGTAAGCGGGAAACGGTCGCTTCAAATCACTCGGCGGTGATCAAAATGCGCTCCACGCACGTCTTCGTTCTCTTCTTGTGCTGCGGGCTGGCCAACGCCCAACTGGGCGGCCTCATCAGCGGCCTCGTCTCCGGCCTGGTGAAGGGCGGCATCGAAGGTGAGTGGACGAACGGAAACACTCGTCAACCGGCTTGCTTGCAGGAACGGTCGGCGCCTTCTACCCGATCGCCAAGGATGGGATGAAAGTCGGATGGAACATGTTTCAAGCGAGCATGCAGGCCGGCTTCGGGTTTATGCAGCAGTTGATGTCCGCCGCTCCCACCTTCTTCACTCAAATGCAGAAGATGTTCGGCGACATGTTCTCGACGAACATGAAGGTGATGCAGAACCTGGGCGGCATGGCCTCGTCCACGATGAGCAGCGTACACACTCACTCCATTTCTTCCTTCCTTTATTCCTCCGTTTAGATCATGGGAATGTTCTCGAACGGCCTGTCGGGGGTGCTCGGCGCCTTCGGCGGCATGACCAACCGCAGCCAACGCTCCGTGTTCGGCCTCTTCCAGCGAGCGGACAGCGCCGCCAGTGCGGTCTTGAAGCGTGAGGGGAACGAAAGGATACACTCACTCGTTTGTCGCTTGCAGTCCGTCTGAACAAGCTGAGCAAAGCCTCGCACGAGATCCCCCACTTGCGGCTGGCGCTCGAGGCCCCGCACAAGAACCCGAAGCACTTCTTCGACGACCTCAAGTCCAAGGCGCCGGTCATCGGCGACACGCTGAAGACGATGTACGAGAAGGCGACCGCCGAGTTCCAGCACGGATTCGGGCCAACTCGAAGGCGAGGCGAAGGCGGGCGTCAAGAAGGCGAGTACACTGCCTGCTTTCTTCAATCCTCTCCTCCTCCTGCAGATCCAATCGATCATCGCCGGCACGGTGAAGGGAATCCAGCAGAAGATCGGCGGGATGGACGGCAAGCAGAAGAAGGAATTCGGCACCTCGTTCCACCTCATGAACAACGCCGTCCACGGCAAGTTCCTCACGATCGAGAGGATAATGCGGGTATCTTTCAGCAATGCACGTCGCCATCTAAACGGTCTGCGGTGGAAGAAGATCCGTTCACTCGACATTCAACCCAAACACACCGATGGAAATCGACCAAGAATTCTACGCTTTCAACCTGCCTTGTGCTCTTCGTCAAATGTTTACTCCGGAATAAACAAAGTTTTGTGATTGAAATGAGTTGGTTTGCTGCGAGCGGGAAGAAAGGAGAAGGCATAACTTGGAGGAGATTAAAGGAGCTCATGATTACCCCCGATCCTTCATTCCTCCCCATCCGAAGGCTACGATTGCTGGAGTCCTCTTGCGTGTCCTGTTGGCCGTTCACTTGAAATCGAAGCGGAAACGGGTGCTTGCTTGAAAGTTCACTCTTGTTCGAACAAGCAAGAGAGAAGCGAAACCCGCGTGCTTGTCCAACTGCCGACGAAAAGGAGGACGACCTCGGGATTTCTCTCGTGATCCGCCGGCAGTTGAACCAACAAAACCGAAGCATGTGAGCAGAACCGAGCCGAGCAAAGCAGAACGAAGCAGCCCCGAAAACATCCGACGAACCGAAACGAAACGAAGCAGGCCGACCGGACCGGAAGAAGACCAAAAGGACTTGAAGTGGTAAGGACATTGGTTCGATAGTGAGTGATTCAGCTTTCCGCCGAGTGTAACAGAAAGTTTGTTCGTTTCAACCAATCAAAGTCCAAGGCTTTCAGCAACAAATGTGATCATCAGCCAGTACATTTATTGTTCTAATTAAACGCATAGACATGTAGCAACGTGTGTGCAGTTTATTGGACGAACAGATGGACAAAAGCATCTTCTGCGGGTTTCGATTGGTGGATGGGTGGGGAGTGAACGGAAGTGCGCACTGGTTGGATGACCGCTTCGCCGCTCAGAAGAGTCCAGTCATCACTGAAAGCAAGTGGATTGAGTGGGGACGTTTGTGAACGGCTGCTGACTGCTCATGATGTTCTTGATGATGGAGAGGAACATCGAGAAGCCGCTGGAGGCCGCCGACCCGCCGCCGCCCATGAGGCCGGAGAGCGGGCCGAGCAGGCTGCCGATTCCGAACTTCGCTTGGGCCAATTGCAGGTGCATCTGCAAGGAAGAGAGGATGAATGGAAGCACTCGCTCTTCTCACGTTAGCGGCGCCCTTCTTCGCTTCGGGGTTCAGCGTCTTGTGGTGCTTTTGGAACTCTTGGGAGGCGCGGTTGAACGCGAGCTTCGTGGCGGCGGTCAGCTGGGGCGCGTGGTGGTGCATGGCGGCGAAGAACTTGGTCGGGTGGTCGAAGTGGGTCTCCATGACCTTCTTGGCGGCTTGCATCTCGCGTTGGATGAGCTTTTGGTTCTTAGCGGGGTTCAGTTTCACTGCAAACACGTGGATTACTCTCGTGAATCATTCAAATGCTTACGCTTCATCACGGCGTTGAAAGTGGTGCCCGTCTGCCGGTACATGTTGCCGATTTGCGCCTGCGCGTTGCCGCTCAGCTGACCGAAGGCGCCGAAGAAGTTGCTGAATGCGGAGCGGAGCATTCCGAAGAGCTGAAAGAACGGGAGTGAGTGGATGAAAGAGGGAGGAGAAACGAACAGCAGACGCCAAGCTGCCGCCCGCGCCCATGAACTCCTGCATGAGGTTCATCCACGACGAGAGCATCCCGCTGAACATGTCGCCAAGGCCGCCCAGAGCGCTCGATCCCTGGTTCACGGCCGAGCCGAGCCCGCCCATGCCCTGGTTGGCGAGGTCGCCGGCCGAGTCCATGCCGCCGGTGAGGAAGCCGAGCATCGAGCCGAGTCCGTCCTTGGCGATCGGAGCGAACGCGCCCATCGAGCCGCTGATGACGCCCTTGGCCAAGCCGCCCACCGCGCCCATGATCAAGTCGAGGCCGAAGGCCTGCGTCGCGCCCACCAACGAGCAGACCAACAGGCATTGGAAGATGAGAGCGGGGCGCATCTTTTTGCGTTGAGTTCGGAGACGACCGTTGAGAGGAAGAGGGTCGATTCGATATGCCCGCTTTCCCGTCCGCTCCTTCTTTTAAACAACCCTCGGCGGGGGACAAAGAAACGAAGCCCGCCCATCTGCCGGCCGCTGTCGAACACGCACGTCCGTCGGCGGAACAAGCCGGCGAGTTCGTGGCCCTTGCGCCTGTTTGTGCAGCCGCTTGTCGTCCGTCTGTTCGACTCGCGTACACGACCGCTTCGGCGTTTCGGCGATCAACAACCTTCTTCCGACTGCCGCAACCAGCTGCTCGTTCCCAATCCTTCGAATTCGTCCACACGATTCACTGCAGCAAAGTTCTGTCTTCTTTCTTTTGCAAGAGCATTTCTCCCGTCTGTCTGGTCGAAGTGCAACGACCGTCTGCATTCGCTTGTTTGTTTGACGTCAATCCGCTCGTTTGATTCAACATGCGAGTTTATTCAACGGTAGAAGTCTTCAAATACAACAAAAGCATTGCGTAAGCGGCGGAACGAGCGGTGAGTCGAAGACAAACAAGAAGAAGGCCGTCTGGTCGTGTGGTGGACAGCTGATGAACTCCCGGACTGCTCGTTTCGTTCGCTCGGTTAGTGTTGCAACACCGAGCCGGAGACTAAACGAATCGTAGGGCGGAGAAGTGCAAGAGAGACGTACGCAAATGAACGTTCTTGATCACATTGAAGAGAATCCCCAAATCCGACTTGATTTTCGGGTTGGCGCCGGCGATCATCTTCCCGACCTTGTTGTGCGACGTCTTCAAGTGGCCGACCATCTGAACGAAACGAAGAGGATTGGCTTGAACGACAAAAGATGGCGGCTCGCCTTGTCCAAACTCTGCCGCGTGTGGCCGTCCAGCTTCTTGTAGCCGTTGTTGTACTCCTGCTTGGCGGCTTTGAAACCGATGCTGATCGAACCGCCGAGCTTCGGCGCCGCACCGCCCAACGCGCCCACGAGGCTGCCGAAGTTCGAGAACTGCTTCTCGAGGATCGCCTTGATCAGTTTGATTTCGCCGCCGAGCAACGCTTGGGCGCCCTCCAGGACGCCGAGTTTCACTGCAAAGAGCGGGGGATGCGTGGAAAGAATCGATTGATTACGTTTGAGAACGGTGCTGAGGACGTTGAGCGAGTGGCTGAAGAGGTCGGCGATCGCCGTTTGAGCGGAAAGGCCGAGACCGCCGAAGAGGTTGAAGAAATTGGACAGGCCGCCCTCTACCACCGCTTTGACCTGCAAGTGGAGGAATTGCGGACGATGGGGAGGGAGTGGGCGCTCACGGTATCCGCCCACGACTTGGAGCCGCCGAGCAGCCCGCCGGCGATCGACGCGTACTGGCCGAGCATCCCGCGAAGGCCGGAGATGAGGCCGCTGATCAGACCGCCGACCCCGCCGCTTCCGCCCGCAGTGCCCCCGGCTGCTGCTCCGTTCGATCCGCCGAATCCGCCGCCGATTCCTCCGTTCTGCGCGCTTCCAGCGCCCGCCGATCCTCCCCATCCGCCTCCGGTCGATCCGCCAGCCGAGCCGCCCGCTTGCGCGCCGCCGTTCGAGTTGCCCCAGCCGCCACCTCCGAACAGCCCGCCGAGGCCGCCTTGGGACGAACCGCCGGTTTGAGCGCCTCCGTTTTGGTTGCCGCCCCATCCGCCGAACAGGCCGCCGCCGCCACCTAAAAAATACGATGAGTTCGTTGTGGTCCGTCTCGTTTGACGGTGGATGAAATTCGCGCACAAAAGAGCAGCGCGCACGAGCGAGTTTTGCTTGCATCAGCGATCACCAGCAAACTCGCGAACGTGGGCCGCTCTCTCGTTTGAAAGATCGCACTTGTATCAAGAAACGACCAACGAATCCCGTCGCATCTCCTTACCGCCGCCCGCTTGTGCTCCACCTTGGGTTCCTCCGTTGCCCCCGAAGCCTCCGCCAAAGAGGCCGCCGAGCCCGCCGCCCGCTCCGCCGCTCGCGCCTCCGCGACCGCCGCCGCCCATCATCAAGCCGGCCAGGGACTTCAGCCCGTTCATCGCCATCGGTCCGAAGATTTTCGCGTTCACTGCAAGCGAGTGGATTGATCGGAAAGAAGCGGGCACTCACCTTTGAAAAGTCCGGACATCACAGAGGTTACGATCTTAATTATGAGGCCGATGTGCCCTTCGGCGCCGCCGATCAGGAGGCAGAAGACGACGGAGACGAGCAGGAGACTCTTGAGCTGCATTTTGTTGCACGAACTTCCGCAATCGAGCGGGCAGAAACGAATGATCTGAACGGAGATGCGCGCCGGTTAAATCGAAAAGTCGATCGTTCGGCTCGACTGAAACACGATGGAAATCAAGCGACGGAAGCGCGGCGATTCGACGGCCGCCTGTTTGCGCAGCCGGTCGTTCGCTTCGGGGCGGCGAGCGGAGCGAACGACTCGCGTCGCGAATTCGAAGAACACGCGAGTGCAAAACGAATGAAACGGGCAACTTCCGGTCTGCGGCTGAAAGAAGGGGGTGGGACGTGCTGATGAACACAAAGCACTCGGCAGACAACGGGGATAACCTCCGTTGATCCGTCCACTTTTTGTGCACTCGTCACGGTCGCGGTGGGTGGACCGGAAGACCCGCTTCTTTCGTGCTCGCCCGTTCGTTGCGGGCTTCCGGCTTATTTAAAAATTCAAGCAGAGGATCGACGAGAGCGAACATTTGCGGCGGCAAGCAGTAAGACGAATCAAACGTCGGTAACAAGCAGAAAAAGTAGAGGTAAAAAACAAGTGTTTTATTGCTGTTCTGAAATCAGTCGGAAACTGCTAGCTGCTTTTGAAGTGTTGATGCTTTGTGGACGGCGAATGCTCGTTGTTTTGAACTCAACGGCTGAAATCGATTGTACGGCGAGTGAGGGCGACGGATAGAAAGTTCATCGAATTTTGGACGAAATTTCAAGCCGCCGTTTGATAAGCGATGCGGCACGCGCCCAGCGAGTGGGAGGATGCGCTTAGTTGCTGCATGAATCCGTTCTACGGGCGATTCGCGCGAGATTCCGTTCGATTCGGAGCGGACGAGCAGGAAACTCCGCCGTTTGTGTTAGAGTTTGTCGAGGGAACGCGCATGCAGACGCTATACTTCCTTCTTTTTTCTTCTAACGAGTTCGTTCCAGCGGCTTCTACGAAGTGGACGTGATTGTGGGCCCTCGGCCTCAAAGATTCGAGCGAGCACACGGGCGTCATTCAGCAGCTGCACGAACAGCAGGCAATCGACGCTCCCGTGGTCACCTTTCAATCGCTGGAGCCCATCTTAATGGGAGGCGTCGATCACGAGACGTGCACCAATTTTACGCTCTTCCCGATCGTTCCGCAGGGCGCCGGTTGGGTGATCCGCGGGGAGAAGCTCGTCCTGTTCGGCTACGAGTTCGCCGATCAATTGGTTCGAATCACTCGGTTCTCTCGCTTCAGTTCTTTCGTTCAGCTCACATTCGAAATGCTTTCGAGCGTTTCGTCGATTCCGCAGCGTGTCCTCCAGTTCTTCCGCCAAAACGACCTCGTTTGGCCCACCGCTTGCCAAAAAAACTCGACGTTGTGCTTCCGGACGGACGTCTCCGACTACAACTTCACGATCGTGCACGGAAGGCGGCGGCACTCGATGACAATCGCCCACTTCCTGCCCACTCCCGACTTGTGTTCGGCGGACGAGCGGAATCGAACGTTCTGCCCCGTTGCGGTCCTCCCACCGCCCAGCAGCTCGATCGAGACGCCGTCGACCATCGGCTGGGAGGTGCTGGAGTCTCTCATTTGTTGGTCGTTCGACTTCGGAGCGAGACGAGTGGGCATCGGGAAGGTTCGTCAAACCGGAACCGGAGTGATCGCAACGAGAGGAACACAATAAACGTGGTTTCTCTGCAAATGCGCCAAGTAGAAATCGGAGAGACGATCGTCGGGGCTGCAGTTAGCACAACACGAAGCCGTCATTTCTGACTACTCAAAGCAATGATTATCAAACGCTGCGTATCAAGAGAGGGATTTCGTGCTCAGACACAAAAGCCCGCTAACACACCAGCTGTAACTGGTGAAAGACAAACCGGCAAGAAGAGCTGCCCCAATACCCCAACAAGCAATTAAACGATGGAACAGACGAACAATCGATGAAACTTTCTTTCGACCAGCAATTCTCCCGAGCAATCCGATTTTTCTGCTCGATTTGTTTTTGCCGTTTAGAACGTACGGGTTGGCAATTCGTCGGTGGTTCAGACAACTGCTTACCGACGAAAGTCTTTGCGGAACTGCCAAAACGATAATGTTCGCACTGCTCGAACAACACCTACTGCTCGAATCTCTCCGCAAAGAGCGGCGGCAACATCTTGAACAATTCCTTGCATCAGAGATGATCACAAGCTTCTTCAACGTTTGTTCGAACAACTCAAATTGCCTGCTTCGAACACAAGCAGCAAGCGGGCAGAATGCCAACCGCCAACCACAGCGAGCAATCCACTCGGAATTTCCGCCGACCGACCATCCGGTTGCTCCCTTCTTTCCGCCGGCGGCCGCTCGCTCATTTCGCTTTCTGTTCGCCGAGCCGAGTGGTCGCCCGCCTTTCCGCTCATGTCCGCTGAAGCGAAGGAGCAGCCCGAAACGGAGGCGCCGCAGCGCGTGCAGCTGAACGAGCAGGACGCGGCGCTGCAGGCGGCCGCCGTCGCCGCCGCCCGCCGCTGGGAGCAGCGCGAGGCGGCGGAGGTGGTCGTGAGCGAGGACGTGGAGGAGTTGGACCTCACGCGGCGCCGCCTCGAGAAGATCGAAGGCTTCGACTTCCTCCGCTCGATCCGCTCGCTGTGCCTCCGCTGGAACCTGCTGAAGAAGATCGAGGGCTTCTCGCAGTTGCGCACGTTGGTCGAGTTGGACCTCTACGACAATCAGGTGAGTCCCCGGCCGCCCTCCACCGCTCACTCGCCGTTCAGATCGCGAAGATCGAGGGGCTGGACGCGCTGGTCAATCTGGAGACCCTCGACCTCTCGTTCAACCGCATCACGAAGCTGGAGGGCCTAGAAGTGTTGAGCGGACTGCGCACGCTCTACCTCACGCACAACAAGCTGCAGAAGATCGAGGGCTTGGAGACGGTCTGTTCCCGCCCGTCCTCCACTCACTCCCTTTGCAGCTCGTCCAGCTGGAGTACCTCGAGCTCGGCGACAACCGCATCAAGCGGATCGAGGGCCTCGAGCGGAACGCGCGGCTGCAGCGCCTCTTCCTCGGCGCCAACCAGATCCGCCGCATCGAGGGCGTCGGCCACCTGCAAGCGCTCGTCGTCCTCAGCCTGCCCGGCAACGTGCTCACCGTCATCGAAGGCCTCGACGAGCTGGGCGGCCTCCGCGAGTTGTACCTCTCGCAGAACGGCATCCAGCGCATCGGTGGCCTCGAGAACAACCGGCGAGTCCCCCCATTGCCCGTCCTCATTGCTCAGCATCGTTCGCTGCAGCCAGCTGGAGATGCTCGACCTAAACTGGAACCGTCTGGAGCGCGTGGAGCACGTGGCGCACCTGCAGCAGCTGACCGACTTCTGGGCCAAGCAGAACAAACTCGCCGACCTTGCGGACCTCCGCGAACTCGCCGCCCTGCCGCGTCTCTCCTGCGTCTACCTGGGCGCCAACCCGTGGGCCGAACACACGAACTACCGCTCCGTCCTCGCCCACTCGCTGCCGCACGTCCAGCTGCTCGACGGCGCGCCCTTCCGCCGGCTGGGCGGCGAGCAGGCGGAGGCGCCCGCCCCGTTGTGATCCCCCTCTTGCTTCCCGTTGTGTTCGTCGAGTCCGTCTAGTCAGAAGGAATAAACGAGTGCAGATCAACGGTGGAGATGGGTGGGCGGGAAGCGGGTAGAAAGATCATTTGATCGGTTCTCATGGCGCAACGCGTTGATCGTGTGAGCGGACGCACAAAGCGGGCGTTGTTTTGGGTCAACCGCGCGGTCGCCGCTCGCCGGTCAGTCGGCTGCTCAGGGGGCGGTCGCATTCGCCGCTTCCCACTCATTTGAGCAGAATTTTCACTCCGCAGCCATTCGGGGAGAAGATCGAGCAGGGACGTGTGGAAGGGACGATCCAGCAACTCCCGTCTGATCCTTCCGCTTCGGATTCGATGCAGAAAAAGCCGACGCTCGCGGCAAACGGCCGCTTTTCCCTGCTGTTCCACGCGATGCGAACCGGACGGCGCGGCAATCGGCTGGACGATTCGGCGCCCACTTACCGTCAAGAGCGGGCCGCTCTTCGGCTGCGAACTCTCCGCTTCCTCTTCTGCTCGTCCGCATTCACCAACGCCCTCTTCGACTCGAAAGCGAAGGGCCGCACGGATTGCGCGACGATCTGCTTGGGGTATGGGGCGAGCGTGCGTTCGGCGCTCTTTGGCAAGTTGGCTGTGGAGTTGAGCGGCGATCACATGTCCGTCGCTTCAATCATCCGCCTTCTGCAAGTGGCTCGCTTGGACAGCGTGCGCGTGAATTTCTGGCCATTTTTCCACGCTACTTGCGATCAAGTCCGCGACTGGTGCCCGGTGCTTCACGCCGTGAAAGGTGAGCGGCTTTTGTTTCCTTGCAGTTCACTCGTTTTCTTTAGATCATCGCACTCTCAAAGCAATCGAGTTGGTCGTTGCTGTTCCGGCCCTGCACACCGAACTCTACCCGGCGATTTGGAACTGCTTCCGCGAGAAGCTTCTCGCGCTGAGTGTGCGGCACTCTCGTGGCACGATCCTGCTGCCCAACGAGCCCTCCCTGCTGATGAACAAGGTGTCGGTGACGACGGCCAGCGAGCAGGCGCCTTGTCCGTTGGGCTGCTTGACTCATGATTCTCCGCAATTTTCAGACCTCGCGCGATTCTTCCGCGCGCGCGCTCGAGTGCTTCAAATGCGAGGACGAATGACGGGAATCGGATTGAACGGCCGGTAGGTGAACGCGTGAGTTCTTAAACACTTTCTTGTGTTCAGGTGCGATCGGAACGAAGCGGTGGAGCGGATGATCATCGACGAGTTCCGAAACGAAGTTTTGACGACGATTCAGGAACCTTCGGTTGTTGCGTCTTGGGACGAAAAGGACGCCCGGGACTACCGAGTGGCCTTCGAAAATCTCTCCTCGCTGAACGACAGCTTCGTGCTCCAACTGAACGTTGCGGCCGTCTACCTTACGTCCCACTACGACGTAGTTTGCACTCTTGTTTCCTCGTTTAGTTTATTTCTTTCCAGACGACCCCGAAGCTCGATGCCGCATTGGAGGCCCTCGTCGATCGTTCCGTTCGCGTCGTCAAGTGGGGGGCGGAAGCGGGTGTCCGTTTGAGCGGCCTGCGGACTCACATTCAACTGCGATGTTCGCCCAAGGACTTTGAGGTGCATTGATCTTCTCCTACTCTCAAGTTTTAAGCTTTGTTCTTTCAGAATGTCTTCGGGGAGCTTCCAACCGGAATGAGCGAATTCTTCGCTCAACACACGAACTTCGTCGACCAAACGGAAGGTGTGGAGCCCCAATTGATCGACGAGTGCAATGCCGAAAGTCGCGGAGTGGTGCGCTACTGGAAGACGCTTGTGGAGTCGACGGACGTGTCGTTCGTCCTCACTCGCCACATTTGATCCAACGCGTTATTATTTCGCAACTAATAAAGAAATGTTTGGCTTCTTGCTTGCATACTCGAGGAACGCCCAAGGGAAGAAGTCGGCTGGACGTTCGGCAAAGTAACCCAGCACAACGCCAATGACGAGCGGCTTGGGCGAGAGTCGTTGCAAAACGGAGAAGCGAACGCCGAGCGATCGCTCGTTCTCGTCGGACATTCCGTTCGTTTCAAAGTTCATCGGACGGGCAATCGCGATCGCCGCGCGGCGACCTTTCGGCGGCCGGCCGGCGGGAACGAAACGAACTGGCGTGGATTCCGCCGAAATCTGTCGACCGGTCGCGGCCGCCGTCTGCCCGCCTTGCCGGACGGGCTTTTGAGCGATCGTGCACACAAGTGTTTGTTAAAGCCGAAAGGCGACTGCTTCCTTTCGCTTCGAAGTCGATCAGTTACCGACCGCTTTTTGCCTCTGTTGCTAACGCCAGAGATGAGCATTAGTTTCGGTCGAGAAGAGAACGAGGCGATAGAAAGGAACAGATTTATTTTCACATGTACAAGCGGACACACAGCAGCACAAGGAGAAAGGAGGACGGGTGGATTGGATGCCCGCACGATCAGGAAGCGAAGACTTGGATCACGAGAGCGACGGCGACGACGAACAGCGAGAGGGCGGTGGCGGCCGAGGAGTTGCCGAGAGACTCGTTGTTGCACAAGTCCGTGTTGCAGGCGCAGTGGACGTAGTCCTCAACGAGAATGCAGCCGGAACACCTGAAAGCAACGGATGAGTGGGAGCGGAAGCGAGGAGACTCACGCGCCGCCTCCGGTAGAGCAATGGTAAGAAGTTTCGTTGTCAAACTTCGACTTTCCGCAGCACGTGCAGGCATCCTTTTCGACCTTCTCGCCGTAGGTGCCATTCACCCGGGGAGTGTCGTAGCACTTGATGGCGTCCGCGCGCGGCGGTCCAACGAGCACGTGGAGCGCGAGGACGCCGAAGAGCGCGACGACGAGCGTGGAGCGGAGCATCGCGGACGAGCAGTGGAGGGAGAGGGCGGAGAGAGGCGGGTGGAAGCGGGGACCGAAAGGCGCCGAGCGGGCGGCCGGCCGCCTTTTATACCCGCCAGATCGGCCGGCTTCGGATGCAAATTCCGCGATGCAACCGCTCATTTTGCGTGAAGAATGTCGCGTGTTTATTCCGAGCGGCCGGATGGACTCCTGCGCAACCCGTCGAACACACGCTTCCGTTTGAGCTTCCGGCTTCTGCTCGTCGTCAATCGTTTAATCTGCTTTGATTCAAAGGAAGCAAATCGCCATCCCCTTTCCGTTGGGAACTCCTCCCGGCCGTTTCTTTCGTTTCAGTCAACTTCAACGGAAGTCCTTGAACAGCCGCCCCCAAACCAACCCTTTTCAATCCCCCTTTTTTCTTTTCGCTCGCCGATCAGCCGCCGCAATCAGCGAGCGCCCACGGGCTCTCCGCCGCGAGTGACTAGCCGGGGGCAACCGCTCAAGGCCGTTCGGCAACGTGGCGTCGAGGAGTGTGCGCGCCAGTGGTGTAATGGTAGCATGGATGCCTTCCATTCGATTGAGGCGAGCATTCGACGGGGGTTCAATTCCCCCCTGGCGCATTCACCTTTTGCTTCTGGAGCTGTTGGTATTTTCCTCCCGAACGTGTGAGTCCACGGGAAATCGCTGGAACCGTCTCTCGCGAATCCTTTCTCTGCGGCGAGACCTGCAGTCTGCTTTTCTCCTTGTGCTCGATGGAAGCTTTGAGAGGAATCTCCCGTCTCAAAAGGCCGCGTGGAGATCGAGCACTCGGGCGGAGGCCGTCACTGCCACCTCTTCTGCTTGTAGCTCAAGCACGAAGCAAGACCAACAGAAGAATCATTTCTGGCACGTGATCTCGAGTGTCTGCTCCGTTGTGCTGCTGCTTCTTGACGGCCATTCCTTCCGTACAAAAAGGCGTCTTGCTTTCGAGAACTCGTCGAGGGATTGCTGTTTTAATTGGTTCGATCCTGCGGTTTGCTCACTCCCTTCCGATGCAACGGTCGATTTATTCGACGATTGGTTGTTCACGTCTCATTGCCGCGCGACTTCCGGCTGCTTCGCCGTTGGTTTCTGCGAGTTCTTAGTTTGGCGGCAGCCTTCTTCGGCCCATTCGGTTTCTTCGACCCGCTCGATCCGCTCGCTCCACTTCTGGTTGTCTTCTTCAAACACTCGGCGGCTCGCTCGGCCGTCCGCTCCGTGTTCCACTAGTTTTTGCGCCCGCTCTTCCGCTCGTCTGTCTACTTGGCGTTCGGCTGCCACTCGAAGTCGACGAACCAAAAGCAGCTGCCCGTCTTCAGAAGGTCCAGCGATGAGCGGGGCAGGCGGCGTCTACAAGGAGCGAGTGGGCGGAGAACTAGCGAGTGGGCGGAGAACTAGCGAGTGGGCGGAGAACTAGCGAGTGGGCGGAGAACTAGCGAGTGGACATGCAAACATTTAAATTCGACTCCAAGCAAACTCAAGACTCGTTAGGGGATTTCTGTACTCTTCCTTCCCTCAGCCCATCACTCCCTTCTCTTCCCGCTCAGACCACGAGCAGACGTCCAACGTCCCGTTCTTGCGGCTTGTTTATTGATCCATTCGTCGTCTTTAAATACAAACGGGCTTACGGGGAGAAGGCGGGGCGACGGCTTGCGGGCGGCTTTCGATCGACGATCCCGCACAAAACGCCTCGCACATCGTCTCCCGGTTGCACTCGGTAAAAAGCGAGTGATGAGTGAATGAAGGGAACGAAGCGCCTTCATCGACGTCCTCGCCGCCGCCCAGCGCTCTTCTTTCCTTCGACCGTCAAGGCCACGAGAACGACACGGATGAGGGGAGAAGCATTTCATAGGTTTGATTGGTTTAGAGAAAGAAGAGGAGTGAGTTGATTGGTGACTCCTGCCACCCACTTGCCGCCCCGAACACACGTCTTCTTTTGGCCCTCAAACGGCCGCCGACTGGCTGTCCAAACAGGTGAGAGTGGTCGCAGCGTGCAGAAACTCGAACGTTCTCCAGTCTAACGGCTTTCATTCTTCCCATTCGCAGAAGACGGTCGGCGCGATGCGCAAGGCGGGAAGCATCGGATCGCTCGTTCGTTGTTGCGTATATACCCTGCCAATCTCCCTTGCCGGTAGTCTTCTGTTCTCTGCAGCTTTCCTTGCTGGCTTCCGAGAGACCATTTCGAAGCAGTCAGGCGCTGATCGCGCGTGAGAGATTAATCCTGAACTGCCTGTTCGAACGCTTTATCGTTGCCCGACGGATCACAGTCCGTACTTGGAGAAATGGACGATTGAGCCGAAGTTGTCGCTGATTTTCTTCCAGTCGGCCGGCGGGAACTGGGCGGCCAAGCGGCTGAGCTTCGTGTTTGCGCGTTTGAACGTGAGGAGCTGCAAGGAACGGATGATAGAACAATCGAATGCGTACGGAAATTCGCCGCGTTCCACCCACAAATCACACGCCCTCGCCCGTTCGTACCGCGTTCACGACGCGGAAGATCTGCCGACTGATGCCCACGTTCTTCATTCCTCGCTCTTGCAGATCCTTCGTGTCGGCGAGCAGCTGTTCGTAGAAGGGCGTGAGGTTGTTCGCGAAGACGTTCTTCAGCGTGTTCGCGGCCGTCTTCGCAGCCCCCAGCGAGTAGCCGAGTGCCGCGGCGTCTGCCATCACGGCCGCGTATTGCGACGGCGAAAGAGCGGCCGGCAGCGCGCTGCCCACGTCCATCGCGCACGTGGTGAACGATTTCTGGGCGATCAGGTCCTCTACGATCACGTTGCACACCTACAAGTGAGTGATCAGACGTCCTCTTCCGCTTACCCCCGCGTATTGTGCCCACGAAAGATAGCCGGAGATCAACGAAGTCAACCGCCGAATGGTCGCGTTCGGATTCCTCAACGGGAAGGCGGCGGCCGAAGCGACGGGCGGCACGAGGAGGAGCGAGTAGAAGACGGCCGAAAGCGCGAGAAGTAGCAGACGATCGGCCATTGTTGGTTGCTCGGTAAACCGCGGCTTCGATTTCAAACGAGCGGCTTCGCGTTACAGCGTTTGGTCGAAGCCCTGGCAACACCGCCCTCTGCTTCTGCCGGGGACTTTTCTTCGAAGAGCAGAGCGAGCGGCTCATCCGACCGCTTCGTCGAATCCAAACGATTGCGGTCGGTGCAAACGAGAACGGGCGTTCAGCTGTGAGTGTTGCTTGATCGCTTGACCGCTCGCTCAACCGCTCGTTCCATTCGGTCGGTTGGATTAGTGGGCGTACAGGTGAGATCGCTCCGCTTGATCCCGCGCTCGGTGTTTCTGTTTTGACCTCTGCGGACCCTTGTCATTTGATGATTGTTTCAACAACCAGCTGAGCTCTATGGACTCGTCTTTCTTGAAACGAACTGCCAAAATGAAGCAACTGCTGCCGCGTTTATTCTTTTGTTGATGATCAACACGCAACCGTCCTTCAATGACACACCTTCGGACGGTAATGCCGGCGATTTTCCGCCGATTTGGCAACTCTTTTCGCTGCAGGCTGTCGTTCGCTCGCAGTCATTGCTTTCCTGCTTGCTCACGTGTCTCCTAAAGAAATTCAATCGTTTATTCGCACATTAAAGTAAACAAAAGTGAGTTCATGAAAAAGAAACGTTCGACACAGCAACCGATCATTGACGACGTGGAAAGCGGAATTTCATGAGCTGAAAGCATCGGACTGTTTGGAGAACACCCCCTTCACTTGCCTTGTACGTGGGCACGGCTTCCATTCGTTCGTAAGTCGGAAAGATTGGGTTGAATGGCGGTCGCTCCACGAACTCCGCGAACGACGAACAGCCGACGACTGTCGGTCGTTTCGCTCGAAGAAACCGTTAAATCGAGAACTAGGACAAATGGTGGAGTGGTTGGGGGCGTCTAAAAGAACGCAGAATGATTGAGAAGTACAAAGGACTTACTGGAAAGGAAGGCGGTAGAGCACCGAATGCACCAACAGTTCACTCCTGCTCACGTCTCGCACTTCTCCGTTTTCCGTTCGCAAAGCAGACGCCCAGCTGCGACTCGCCCACGTCGTGCAAAGCTACAAGCCGCTGCCTTCTTCTTCCGGAATCGCAGAGATTTGCGCGATCCAATGCGAAAACACGAGCGGCAGCTTCGTCCAGCGCATCGTCTTCAAATTCAGGCACGCAAGCTTCCAAGTCGATTTGTCGTACAAGTCGCAGAACACGCGCGTCTTCAGGTGTTTGATCGTTTTAACGAGCTGAAAAGCGGTCGAGGGTTAGACGGGAAAGTTCTCCGTCGGTGCGCAAGGCCCGCATTCCCAGCAATGAACCCACCAGATCGTCCCTGTCGCTCAACTCGTTTGCTTTCGTGCAGGGGAAGCAGCTCAAAGTCCCAATCGTAAACAGTTTGATTTGAATCTTGAGCGCTCAGTTCACGAACAGCCAATTGCTTCAAATTGATCCGCGAGTACTGAGCTTCATCGCTTTCGTCATTGACGACAAACGCAAAGAATCTGCCGTCGAACACGAAGTAGAAGGCGGCGTCGATTGCGAGGGCGACTTCCTGCCGCAACTCCAGCTCCAGTTTGCCCCGCCGACCGATCCGCGCGTCCAACACACAAATCGGGCGACCGGCGCCGTACGAGCGGCTGATTTTCATCACCAACGGTTCGTTCCGCTCGTTTTGCGGAAGTCCGCAGATGAGCAGGGCGCTCGCCAGGCGTTGGAGCGGCCACCGGTAGAGCTCGTCGCACGTGAAGCCGCCGCCAACGAAGTCCAGTTCGATCAAGAAAAGGAGGTACTCTCTGCTTCGAGTGAATGCGAGGTGTTCGAAGACGACAAAGAAGCAGTGGTCGTTGAGGAACTCGATTTGATTCATCCGTTGCATCCTCGAAAACATCCCTGCTTTCCACTTGCAGAGCGGAGATCGTCGGAGAATTCTGCAACTCTTACTGAACACTCATGAACAACCAAAAGAAACACGTCATCCTGTCATTCATCAGGTCGTAGACGAGTAGCCGGTTGAAGTCGAGAAAGCTGACCGCCAGCTGACCGTTGGGCGAGACAAAGAAGCAGAGGATGTCCTTTGCCGTCTGTTAACAGATCGAGAACTCGCCATTGCTTGTGAACTTACGGGTAGGAGAGAACAGAAGTCGATCGTTTGGCAGGCAGCTTTCCATTTGCTCGCAACGGAAACCAATCGCCCACCGACACACGGACGGCGACCGAAGTCCGATGGAACACGTGAACTTCTTCGTGGTTGTCCCAAACGGTAGTCACCAGCTTCCAAACGAAAGACCGAAGCGAACGGCTCCATTGGGAAGGCCATCGACTGGTCAATCGCAAGGACTGAGCACTCGAAAGCGGTCACTCGGCTGGTAGGTGCGAAGAGGAGGACGCCGTTGCGCGTAAATTTCTCGCGGTAATTGTGAATGGCAGTGGTGGGCAGGAAAATGTTTACAGCTCGGTTTTTTGTACTTTCCTCTGTTTATAATTGTTCCTGTTAGGTAGCAGAAGCGAGAACACGCTTGTTCGTCGCGCAAGATCGATTGTTTTGAAACACATTGACTGCACTAACAAGAACGAACTAGAAAGTAGACACACGATCAGAGAAGAGTGGCCGGCCAGCCCCGACGGCTAGACGGTCGCCTTCTTTCCGTTTTCCGAGCAGAAGCGAACCACACCGCCGAGCATCGAGCTTCACAACGAAGTTTATTTGAACCGAGAGCTAATCAACCGAATGGGCTGAACAAAGAAACATAGAGGAGAAGAAGGGATGAGCATCTTGCAGCCCTGAACGACCGACCGCTCACAGGAAGGCGACCGCTCCGACGAACGCGACGATCCACGCGGCGACACGCGACTTGGCGGCGGACTCTGAAGGGCAAACAGGAGATGAGATCAAGGAAGCAGCGAACTCACTCCGCTTGATCCGCCGCACGATGCGCTTCTTCTTCCGGCGGGCGGTGTGTTCTCGCTTTCCGAAGCGGTGGTGGGCTTGACGGTGGTGGTGGTCGTGGGCACGTGGTACTCGCCGAGGTCGAACTCCGTGGCGTTGAGAACCTGATGTCGTGGTATCGGTTGCCAATAGTTACCGGTTCACCTACCGAAATTTTTAACTCACGCATTTGGACGTTCTCAAAAGTGAACGTGACCCAGTAGTGATCCCCGTCCGCGTCGTACCGCAGCGTCTTGTTTTCGCACAGTTTCTCCGTTGATTGGCCGCGCAAACTCCGCGAAGCCGTAAGCGAACCGTCCATTTCGACGAACAAAAAGAGGTGCACCCCCTCATAAGTCCGGTTTTCTGAGCAGCGATCAAAAGTGAGTAGCAAGCGGTGAATACCAACTCACTAATCTGCACCGCGTTTTTGCCCTTTTCATTCTTAACGCTTTTGCTCTGGACCGTGCACTCGTCATCGATCGTCACCTCAAACCTGCAAGTAAACGAAGCTTAGAAAGAGAACGCATAAGAACTCGCCCATCGCCATCGCCATACACGCCTCCCAGCACCAGGTCCGTGGCCTTGCTCCATTGCACGGAAATCGAAGTCGTCGAGTTGCAATCCGCCAGTTCGCTGAAAGACGAAATGAGAAAAGCGTGGACTCGAAAAGCTTACAAGTACTCGGTCCCCGCTTCTCCTTCGTCGGTCGCTTCGATGCACAAATCGAAGGCCGTGTTGTTCGCGTCGTAGAGGAACTTCGCCTCCACCATCGACGACCCGGCCAGCAGCAACGCGAAGGCGACGATGATCGACGGCGGGCGCACGAGCATCTCGGAGGGCAGCGACCGACCGGCCGGAGCGAGAGCGGAAGAAAGGAAAGCGGGAGACTCGGCAGCGAACGGGAACCGAAATGGCGGCTTTCCACTCGTCGGCCGCTCCTTTTGTACCGCCCCTCGATCGGTTGGCCTTGCGCCACCAAGAGCAGCTTCTTCTTAACCGAAGTTCCTGTTAAAACTAGTGCCCAATCTGGTGCATGTGCTCTCAATATCGTAAAGGAAACATGAACGACGGTCAGTCGGTGTGAGCGGAGATCAACGACGTCATTCGTTTCTTTTCTTCGTACCGCCGTGTTCGTTTGCTCGGAGCAATGAGGACTTGTGCCGCGGAGCCGAAGATCTCTGCATCTCTACCGCGAGAAGATCTCGTGGCTCGACTGGTAGCATTATGGTTCGCAATCCCATCACCATTCACAAAAACAACTCGATCGTTTACTTCTTGTTTTGCTCCGGCCGTTAGCCAAACGAACAAGCCGGCGAGCGGTCATAAAATTATGAAAACAACAACCGGACGGCCGCCGCTCGTCGATGACTCACGATTATGCGCCCATCGTTCCCCTCGTTCCGCCTTGCGGCCAGGCGTTGTTTACAGCGCGTTGGGGACGAGCGGACAGAAGCCATGACGTTCGCAAGCAAACAAGATTCCGCTCGCTCGCTCAACTGGTAGACGGGCTGATCGCAATCTTGCGGCCGATCGATCGGCCGAGCGGAAAGGACGGAAAGCGGACCGCTGGGGTGATTTCTCGTATGACTTTTAGCGCGTGATCGTGAAATCCACTCGGTCGTCCTCCGTCTTTCGTTCCATAACTCATCTGCTCTCTTCCAGCCGCTCTTTCGATGCGGACAGCGCGGTGCGAGTGGACGGCGCGGGGCACGTCTTCGTTCCGTTGGCCCGTCGACGAGCACCTCCCGGCGCCGCCCGCTCTCGCCTCCGCCTTCCACGAGTGCCGTGTTTCGCCGCTCTTTCCCGTGGCGACGCTCGCCGACGTCCACGCGTTCGTGAGCGCGATGAGCGGACCGGCGGGCCTCCGGCTGGCGATCGGCTCGCTGGACGCCGTCGCGTGGACGCGATTCGAGGCAGCCGTTTGGATCGAGGCGGCGGATCGCGCTGTTTTGGGCGGCAAAGGTACTTTCTTGCGTTCATTGGGGTTCTTGCACGAAAGAGCGGCACACACTCACGAGTTCTGCTCGTTTGCACCTGCCGCTCTCTCCGGCAAGCGATCCCAACATCCAGCAACTCCAGTCGCAACTCACTAACGCCTCCCGTTTAGGCTTCGTCCGCAAACAGCAGTGCGTGGAGCTCCCGCTGCCCGACCTGCGCGCCTTCCTCTCGAGCAACGCGGCGCCGTTCGCCGTCTGCTGCAAACTGCGGCCGATCCGCCGCCCGCGAGTGGCCGCGCCGCGGGGGCCGCCGGCCGCTCGTCGTCGCTGCCGAACCGCCCGTCCGCCGCAAGCTGCTCGTGCCGGGGCTCGGTCGGGGGCGGGCGGTCGAGCGCGAGTCCACGGTCCTCCAAGTGGGCGGCGAGCTGAAGCTGCGCCTGCGCGCCGGCCGGCAGCCCGATGGCCGCTGGGGCTTCGCGGCGGCGCTCGTCGGCGCGGGCACTCCCGACCCGGCAGCCGTCTTCCGCGTTCGGCAGTGGCTCGAGAACATGAGCGGCGAGAAGTCGGCCGTCGACGGTTCGTTCGGGTTGGATGCTGGGCGTCCAGAAGCACTCAAGAATGTAGAAGCCGCACGCGGTAGTCCAGTGGCAAACACGAAAGAATTGCCCGGCCGGTTGTGTGTCGCGTTGCCACTAGACTACGAGGTTTCCATCAAACATGTTGCATTTGACCGACCAGCAGCCAACCTTTTGATCGGTTGCAGAGAAACTCGGCCGCTTCTTCGACGGTCGCCCGCACTGGACGTTCGGCTGGACGGGCGCCGTCGAGTCGCTCCTCGAATTCAGCGGCCGCTCGGACGTCTTTTTGTGCTCCGAGTTCACGCGCTTCGAGGCGCCCGAACAGGCGGCCGGCGAGCAGACGCGAGTTGCGTGAGGTGGATTTTTGGTGGCCTCTCATGATTGTTGGTGCTTCCCCGGCACGTTTCTTCGATTCCTGGTCCGAATAAACGGTCGCCAAGCGTGTCAAGCCGACAACCGACTGATCGTGCAGGAGGACGACGGACGAGCGAAACGAACAGAGAGCGGGGCGAAAGAAGGCGGTTTTTTAATGGATCCAGCAGTTCACGACCGCTCGGTAAACAACGGCCGAACGAGGGGCGTCACGAGCGGTTCGCAGCACCCGCCGGCCGCCCGGGATGCTCTCTCGGTTGGCGGCCTTCTTTCCCAACGCTTTCCGCGACCAACTGCCGGCAGCAGCGTCGAACGAGCAGCAATCCACGGCGGCGTCCATTCGGGCGTCCTCCAACCGACCGAACAGACCGCAGCGGCCGCCAAACGACCCAAAAAGGCGGCCGCCCGCGTCCTCTCTACGAGGTGGAACGAAACCAAAACCAAAAAGTGCAAAACCCTAGCGTGCCTGCACCCATTCAGCCTCTTGGCGCCAGAGGAGCCCACGAAGTCTCCGCTGTTTCGGGTGTTCAGCCGACAAGGCGCGTCGAGATGCGAACGAGTCAACCAAGTCCGCAGCAAGTTTAGTCGTCTTATGCTATGTTGAAAGGGATACGTACCGTCCAACGATCAATCGCTGTACGGCGCCGTGAACCCAAACACGACCCGACTTCAGTTGATCAACAAAGCACATCGAACCCACTAACCGGCTCCGAACCAGCGACCCGCACCGCACCGCAATCCGCGCCCGCAACCACTCGGCTACGAGAACTTGTTGCTCGGAGTGCGGGAACGGGCGCTTTACGCCGCATGTGAGCGGGCCGTGCGTTTGCTCGTTTTGTTCGCTCTTTGCTCCCTCCAGCAAGCTCTGACGATCTTCACGCTCACGTTCGCCCTAACGTTCGTCCGCCGTCGCCATTCGCAACTTTTGACTCGTCCGGCGCGCCCAACGCCTTCCGGCGACTCGGCTCCTGCGATCACGTGTTGGCTCTTCGAAATGGCGGCTGTTCGCGTTCTGCTTCTCGGCTGTTCGTAGCGACGGCGTCGGTCGGTGTGGAGGGCTGCGCGGTCCACAACCAGCTCACGCAGCGAGCTGCACAACGGATGGGTGAGTGCCAAAGAAGAGTGTGCGGCAAACTGCCGCTCGTTTCGGATGGTCGCGCTCTACGAGAAGGGCGCCGGTGAGTCCTCTTTTTATTCCCGTGAGTCGCCCGTCCGTTTCGTTTTGCGCACTCTGATGTTCAGCCTCGCTATTTGCCAACACTGAAGACTTTAGCGACGTAACGGCAACACGAACGAGAGCATCGAGTCGCTGAGGGCTCCGCACAGAAAGTCGGTTGACCGACGACCTTGCGATCGTCATGTCAATGTGAGTGCCACCTTCTCCCTTTCATCCTCCAACACACAGGTTCTTTGTAACCCCCAACCGCTTGCCTTTTCTGCGAACAACATGAGAGCGAAAAAAGAAAAACGGAGATCACGCGGCCTGCCGCCACGAGCGGCAGTTGACTCCACTCCAACGACTAATTGGCTTCTTTGTTTGAACAGCCGGCCGGTCGTCGTGTTGCCCTTTGAGGAAGCGGCGAGAGATTCGGCGAACGGACGAGCAGACGGCCCACGAATCGAACCGACCGTTCCTTGCTGGCAGTCAGGGGTTCCTGGCGCCATTCGAGCAAAACACAGCAGATTGATTCGAGTCTCTCCTTCAATTCTCCAAGACCTGGCAGCCTGACAACCAAGGTTTGGCGAACGGAGAAGCGACAGCAACGAACAAGAACAAGCTTTATTTCCTCATAGAGTTCAGCTCTTGACGTAGAAGAAGTTGCCGGCGTGCGGCTTGCCGAGGTCGTAGCGGCGCGCGAAGTCGGTCACGTTCCAGCGGTAGCGGTCGTCCAGGTCCTCGCGCTCCTTCACGTTGCCCAGCCGCTGCAGCTGTTTGTACACGACGTACACGTAGCGATGGTCGCCGCTGCCGGCCGGCGGATCGGGGTCGTAGTAGGAGGAGACGATGCGGCCCTTGCGGAAGGCCTTCTTCCCGGTGTTCACCGAGTGCCCTATAGAAGAATTGAAAGGGGTATGTCCACGAGTGCTTGCCGGGAATGTTGATCACGAGGAAGTGGCGGAAGGGCCCGTTCTGCGGCGCGTCCGGGTCCACCACCGCCAGCGTGTACCACTCGCCCGGCTTCGACATCCAGTGGATGTCCTGCGGCTCCTCGGCGGCGTCCTGTTGCGTCAGAGTGTTCCCCAAATTGACGGTCTTGCCCCGCCCGAAGTCCACCGTCGCGAACCATTGGGGCGCTTGCGGAAGCACTTGGGGCACGATCTTCTCCTTCCGGAACCACTTGTTCACCTACGAGAGGGCAATTCAATCGACGAGTCCACTGCACCACGCCGCTCACCTGTGCCGTCCACCACTTGAGGCTCTTCTGCTGCGCGTCCCCGACGGCCACCAGCGCGAGGAAGGCGGCGAGCAGGAGGAGACGAGCGGCGTTCATCGCGAGTCGAATGGAGAGCGGACGCTCCCGACCGCCTTTTATTTCCGCACGGCCAGCAGGTGGCCAAACAGCCGGGGATCTGCGGGGTTCCGACCGCTGCTTGTTACGAGGCGGGAGTTCAAGTGCAGAGCCCAACGAAATTCTCTTCATTTGGACTCTGATTGGCCAAGTGTCGTGACTTCCGGTCGGCGGATTGATCAACGAGTCGATGGATCTCGCAGTGATCGATGGGGTGCTGAGCTTGCAGGAAAGAAGGTTCGATTGCTTTGATGTGAGCAATCGTGAATCAATCCAGCCTGTGTTGTTGGGCTGCCAGTCGGTCGTAAATCAAAGGAAAAACTCGAACCAAGCTTGCTTTCTTTGCTCGAATTTCTCCAACACTGCGACTGCTTGGGGCAAACGGGCGACTTTTCTCCGCTTACCCGACGAGTCGGCCGTCTGCTCGTTCCCGTGCAGTTGGTCGCATCCTTCTTTGCTCACAACAGCGTCGATGAGCGGCCAGGGGGAGCCCCCGACCGCGCCCAAAAATTTCGGTCTTCGCCCGTTGCGTCTTGTTCAAAAGAGGGCGCGTTTTGGTCGCTTGAAACGGGCGCTGCTTCCGTCTGGCGCGGCCTTTGAGAGCGGCCGGCGATCGTCCGGTTTTCCCTCCCGCACGCCGCCCACTCGTCGATGGGCAGCGCGAGCGGAGAGACGAGCAAACGGGCGTGCTCTCTTGCCCACTGCTCTCCGCTTCCTTCCGCTCTTCCGCCTGCTGCCCGCTGCCCGCTCGGCCGTGACTCATTGGTCGGAAGCGAGGAACGCGGTGGCCGCCGCCTCGCAAGCCCTTGCGTTCAAGTGAGCGTCCAATCTGGTATGTCCTTGTTTATCGAAGGCGAAGCAAAGAACAAGCGACCGCCCTCGATCACCCGCCCACTTCCACCCCCATCCGCCCACTTCAATTCAAGAAAGAATTTCGATCGGAACTGTCGGTAGAGTTTATTCGTGCTTCTTCTTTCCCGCTCTCTTCGCACAAACAAGTGGGGGTTCATCGCTTCGCCCTCGAATCCAAACGGGAGCAGTTGGAGTGGTCTGAAAGCGGAGAAGTTGAAGGAGAAGGAGGGAAGTGGACGGACCTTGAGTCCGCGTTCTCCTTGTCGTCCCATCTTCGAGCAGGCGTTCGACTTCCAGAAGCTGCAAGAGTTCCGTCCGTTTCATCCTCATCTTCTACAGAGAACTCACCACTCCGGTCGGCCGCCGAAAGCCAGCGGGCGGTCTTGAAGGAGGCACAATCAGCAGTTCGCACTCCAACGGTCGGTCGACTTCAGTGCATCGAGTCCATGGCCTCCCACGCCCGACTTCACCACGAGCACAACGTTTGGAGTTCGTTGGGAGCGTCTTGATGACGGCGACGTTCTTGTCCCACAAGGATCGTCGCAAATGTGAACGGAGCAGACGCTGAAAGACCGCAGAGGTGAGTAGGAGAAGAAAACGCGTGTTCCTCACCTCCGAACTACCGCCAGTGGATTGGAGGGCGTGTACATCGTGATCAGCGCTGTTTCCTGTAAGCAGACCTGAAAAACGAACGAGAAGATGGACTCACCAGAAGAACGCAACGGCGCGCTCCGCCTTCAATGGGCGGAAGGCGGAAGGCGGTGGACTTGGTCGTGCGCGGCTCCCCCAAACACAGGAGATATCGGAAGCCAGTCGATCGGTGGAAGAAGCGACCCGTCCTGCAAAGAATACGCGTTAGAAGCAGGTTGATCGGAGCGAACTACCGTCAGCCGTGAGCAGCGAGCACGTCGACCGAAGACCCACGAATGCCCGCTGCTGGCCGGCAGCTATCGGAAGAGGGAAGCGGTTGTTTGATTCGTGTAGATCATGATTTTGAAGCGTCCCAAAGACGCGAGTTCGCTGGCGGAAGTGACTTCTGGACCGAGGGGGTGGATTAGACGAACGGAAAAAAACACTTACGACGATCGGTCCACTTGCTGCTCGCACTCATCGAACAGAAGAGAAGAACCAACGAACAGCGGTCAAGACGAAGAAGCGCGTTTGCCGAACAGACGGACCGGCCGCTCGCTTCGCTCGGCGGGAGAATGAGCGAGCGGCGGGAGCGGAGGAAAGAACCCGACCGCTCGGAGCGGAAAGCAGAGAGAGCGACTGGCCGTTCGCCGCCTCCCACGACGAAGTGAGGTTCGAATGACACAACGCAACGAGAAATGCGTTCGCCCAGAAAACGAGTGTTTATTCCGCAGCGACGGACCGGATGCCGCTTCGAACGCTGCAGTCTGTTTCATTCCATGTTCTTGCACTTCGGTCAGTTACAAGAAGCAAACGATTTATCGTTGTCCACTTTTTCTTCTCCGCTTTCACAATCCAGTTCTGCAGCGTTTTATTCGAAGAGGAACACAACAAAACGAACGAAAAGGGTCGTTGAACGAGGTTGTGGACGAAGAGGAGATGCGACCAAAAAAGTGAGAAAATCCGGCTGCTGAACGAAAAAATGGAGTGTGTTCGCCTTCTCGTCAATCACCCACCTCACAAGATCGTGCACGGCCATTCGGCGGGTGCACGTACTGCTCCTGAAGGCGGGCGTTGTGCTCCTGCACGGCCTGCAGCTCTTCCCGACGACGGCGCTCTTGCTCGGCGGCCGCCGTCCGTTTCGCTCGCGCCTCCGCCGCCTACCGCTCGAGTTGCTGCTGCTGCAGACGGCGGCGTTCCTGCTCCTGCCGCTCGACCTCGCGACGGCGCTCGGTCTCGCGTTGGCGCCGCGCGTCTTCGAGGCGCTCCAACTCGCGCCGACGACGCCACGCCTCCGCTTCGGCCTGCCGACGGCGTTCTTCGGCCGCGCGTTGCTCGAGGATTGCATCGTTCTGGCGGCTTTGCGGCTCGAAGGCGGCGGCCAGCTTGTCCTCGAGATTCTGGCGAGCGGCCGCCCGGTGCGACGCCTCGCCCCACTCGGGCGCTTGCTCGAAGCGGCGGAGGGCGTCGGCCGAGAGCTCGCCGAAGACGGCGGAGAAGTCCGAGCGGCCGGTGCACTTCTGCTGCAGCTTCGGAGTGAACTCGTCAACGAGCTGCGTGACCACAGCGTCGAGTTGGCTCTTGACCAGAAGCTGAACGAGCAAAGTCGGTACGCAGGCCTTTCCGTTGCGTCCACCTGCAGAACGTCGTCGCAGTCGGGCAAGCCGCCGCTCTTGAACGTTTCGGCCAGCGTCTCGATCGTCAACGCGAGTTCGCCGCCGGTGATCGCGCGACCGCCGCTCTTCTTCGGCTCCAGTTTGGCCACGGCGCCGTCGACGAACTGGCGAAGGTGTTGCTCGAATTCCGCGCCCATTTCTGCAAGCAGGCGGAAGATGAACGATAGAAGAAGAGCGGCCGTCTACCTTCGAGCTTGCCGCTCTGGGCGCCGCGGTTGTTGGGCGGCGGCAGCAAACAGACGGACTTCTTCGCGTACGAGCGGTTCAGCACGTTCCAAACGGTGCGCGCCTCGGACAGCGTCGCTTCCTGCTCCAGCTCGGCCAAGAACTCGGCGCCCGCCTCGAAGCCGTAGCGCGGACTCAACGAGCAGTCCCGCACCAGGAACATCAACTCCTAGAACGAAACGACGAGAGGACGCCAAAAAGCACCCACTTGAAGCTGACAGCCACCGGTTTGGTTCGCGGGAATCGCTTTGCACGCGAACTCCGCGAAGGTCGCCAATCCGCTCAAGTCGTCGCTTCCGATCGGATCCTTCTGCTTAAAGATCTGCAACGAATGGACTGGTTGAAGAAGGCTGCTGTGAACGAACCAGAAGACTCGAAAGAAGCGTGGCAATGGCGAAGATGCCCGCACAGCCCTGCTGCTCCGTCTGGTTGTCGAAAAGGCCCTGCGTGTCGGACAGCAGTACAAGGAACTCCTCGCCGTCCGCTTTCTGCAACGAAAAAGAGATAAATCGAGAGAGCCGCCCGCACGTACCTTCCACAGGATCAGTTCGCTCCACACGTCGATTCCCTTCGTCTCGGGAGTGCGGCCCGCCGCGAACTTGAAGCCGCCGCCCGACAGCTGCAGTCGCGTCCACTCGGCGCCCGACTTTCCGCCTTTGAGGCGGCGGAGGACGTGGTTGAGCGCAAAGCTCTTGCCGCCGCGGAATTTGCCCACGATGTTGATCACGGCAATCTGCAAGCAGGAGGATTAGCGGAGGGTCAAAGACACTTCACTCGCCTTCTGGCCGACGTTCTCCGGGCGGCGCAACTCGCGAAGGAGCGGGGCGGCCGTGAAGACGCAGCGGTTGTCCGCCTCGCGAACCTCGACCAGCTTCCAGACGTTCGCGGACATCTCGAGCTGAAAAGAAGCGTTCGTCAGGGCATGTGGAGACAAAAGAAGGCCGCGAATCACGAGGTAAGCTGAGAGCGATGGGAGGGAGTTCTTCTTTTATCGTTCTGCTCCACGATCGCTTTAGCGCGCCGGCCAAGCAAACACGTAAGAAAAAAAGCGGTAAGTAGATGAACGCAAGAGCAATCGCCCGAACAGAAGCTGCTTTTCTTGCGGTCAGTGCGAGCCGCAAAGGGAAGGATGGAAAACGCCTTCTACCGTACATTCGACGCTCCTCGGAGCCCCTCGAACGGAGAAGGACGACAAAGCGGCGAGAAAGCGCCATCAATCGCCGCCGTTTGCCCGCCACAAATCGGCAACTGGGGGGGTGGAAAAGCGGAGGGCACAAAGACGATCAATACCCGCCCATCTCACCGCGCAAGCAAATTTCGCCACGGATGAACGAGCGCGCCGCGTGTTTGTTGACAAGCGGGCGCTGGCAACCGTTAGCGCGAAATTGCGGTCCGCAGACACGCGCGGCTCCACGAAGCCATTCGGAACATCTGCGCGGCCTCCGAAAACAAACGATCGGGCGTGCTCTTCGCAGCGCAAAACAATTATTCATGGGAAAGGGCATTTGTTCGTTGAGTCCCTTGGCGAGAAGAATGCGATTCTGCGGTACCGTAGGAGGGATGGACGTCAAGCGATTCGATTGCGAGCAGGCGAATGGGCGGCGCACTCGCAATTTGCTGCTCTTCTAGTGGAAACAAGTGTTTATTTCTGTGACAAACGAAGCATGTGTGGACAAAAGACGTGCGGAATTCAATCAGCGACCGCAATCAGTGATTGTTTACACTCTCGATGGCCACTTAGCCGATGTTTACCGCCCGTTGGACGCAATCGGACGTTTCACTCGCTCTAATAAACACGTCAAACAGCCACGACCCCCGCATTTGTGCGGATTCTCTGCCCACTAACTGCACGTCCACCGTCTCATCGGCCAACCCCGGCGAACACACGATAGACAATAGTCGCGTTTGTTTTCCCCACTGCTTGATGTTGTGCTCTGCGTTGGCTTTGTTTCGAAAGCCGAAAGCGAATGGAATGATCGCCTGAGCGTGAGTCATTTCGCGTAGCGGCAAAAAGCCATTTGCTTCTTTGCGGACCGCGCAGATGTCCCTAATAGCGGCGCGGCGGGCCCGAGTCTTCGGATCCGAATGCGCGTCCAACGAAAGAAGCGTGTGAGTCACTCGTTCGTGACTTCGAATTCTCGGACGCGCACCGCAATGAAGGCGGACGTCCATTGCTTCTCGCCGTCGCTTCTTGTCGTGCAAACGGCGCAGATCGTCGCGGACTTTTTATCGCAATTGGCCGTTGTTGGTTGAAACGACGCGATCAACCGCTCGATCTTCTGAAGCCGCCGTCCCACCAAATGTTCCCGAAGGCCCGAACGGCGGATAAAACCGACCGCTCCTTCGTTCGCCATTCACTTCTGTCCGCCGCTTCCCGTTGATCGTTCGCGTGCCTAGTGGAAGGCGCCAGCCAGCCGCCATCTGCAACGTGTCCTCCGTCTTCGCGTTCTTCCGCTTGCCTTCATTGTCGTTTCTTTTCAGCCGAAGATGTCCGACCACGTGAAGACCTGGAAGCTCGTGGAGATCCGCGAGAAGGACAACCGCTGCGTGTTCACCGCCCACCAGCTGCTCGCCGAACTGCGCAAGCCGGAGCACGCGAGCAAGAAGGTGAGTGGAGTGCCCCGAACGCTCTCTAATCTCCGCTCTTTGCAGATCGCCGTGCTGAACATCGTGGGCAAATTCCGCGGCGGAAAGTCGTACACGCTCAACTTCTTCCTTCGCTACCTCAAGTGTAAGCAGGCGGGCAGTCCGGCGGGCACCGACTGGACCGAAATGCCGCTCAAAGGCGACGGCTTTAAGTTTGCGAGCGGCCGCAAACCGGAGACCAAGGGCATCGACGTCTGGCCCGAGTTGTTGCCTTTCAAGGTGACCACTCGCTCCGTCTGTCCACCGATCAATCGATTCCGTTTAGAACTCGAAGGGCGAGGAGTTCCTCGTCCTGCTCTGCGACACGCAGGGCCTCTTCGACAATCAGACGGAGCAAAAGAGCTGCGCCTTGATCTTCGGCATCGCCACGATGTTGGCGAGCGTTCTCGTTCGTTCACTTCCTTTCGTTCCGTTCATCGTCCTCTTGCAGGTGTTCAACACGGACGACCCGCTCGGAAGCAACGACCTGACCGGCCTCGCCCACTTCGTCGAGTTCTCCTGCAAGGCGCTGGGCGGAAAGCAGTTGGACGAGGGAACGGGCAAGAAGCCGCTGCAGGTGAGTCACCTCCAGGAGGTCAAGCTGTCCGTAATCCGGCTCGTTCAGCACTTGATGTTCCTCATCCGCAACTGCTCGTTGAACGAAGAATACGGCTTTGCGGCGGGCGACGCGTACTTGGCAGAGCTGGAGCAACAGGCGAAGCTCGCCGAAGCGCAGAGCGTCTGGACCATCGTGAACCGCTCATACGCGAAGAAGTCCGCCTGCTGCCTGCCGCCGCCGAACAACCGCGGCGCGCAGAGCGGAAAACTCGAAGGTAGGCGGTCGGCCTATCCGCTCCTCAACTCGCGTCCTCTTCTTGCAGAAATGGGTGAAGAGTTCGAGCAGCAACTGCGCGCCTTGGTCGAGGGCATGGCCGAGAATCTAGAGCCGAAGAGGAGCGGCGGACGGGCGATCACGTGCGGCGAACTGGCCGTGATGATCGGCGTGTTGTCCGACAAATTCAAAAAGGGCGACCTGCCCGACTGCGACGACGTCCTCCAGGCGAGTGCCTTCCGTCCGCTCAATAAAACTCCTCCGTTTTTGCAGGCCAACCTCAAGGGTCAACTGAAGAAGGTCGTGGAGACCGCGCATCACGAGTTCGCCCGCAAGCTCGAGCCCGCGTGCACCGGCCGCGCGGACTTCGGCGAGCTCTCCCAGAAGCACTTCAAGGAGGCCGAGGCGCAGTTCGCGAAAGATGCCACGTGGGGCGAGGAGGAGCACCAGCAAGCCGCCCGCACCGTTTTGGTCCGGCAGCTGAGCGCCACGTCCGCCCAGTTCTCCTCGCTGAACGCCACGAAGCTCAGCTGCAAGCAGGCGGAGAAGCAGGCCCGCAAGGCGGAGGCCCACGCCCAGCAGATGAACCGCCAGTTGGCGGACGCCCAGCGTACCAACAAAGAGCTGAAGCACAAGGCCGAAACGGCCGAGGATCCCGCCCAAAAAGCCCACTTCCAAGCTCTGCAGCACGCCCACGAGAAGGAGATGAAGCGAATCGAACTCCAAACCCAAGCCGCTCAGCGCAACCACGAGCTGATGGTGGGACAACTCCAGAACGAGAACAAGCGCTTGGAGGTCGCGCTGGCGGAGGCCCGGAAGAAAACGTGTGTCATCAGTTGATTCTCCGGAGACGTCCGTCGGATTCGGTCGTGTCCGAACTCTTCTTCTTGTGTTTCTATCTGTTCGTTCCGGATAAACCTCAAGTTGTTCGTCGGGCAGGGTTGGTTTGATTCGACGAGATGGTGTACGGCGTTTGAAACAACACGAAACGGAATGAGAAGGCCCCTCGTATCAACGGAAAGTGAGCATTGACACGCTTGCTCTTTCAAGACACGAAACGTGAACACTGCAGGGTGGGTGGTCGCCCGAACAGAATGATGAGCGCGGGCCGTGTGCGTCGAGAAGGGCGGCAGGTGGCCCGCGCGGACGTCTCGCAAGAACTCCACGAGCTGGCGGCCGGCGGGACGGACGGACGTGTCGAAGTAGAAGAACGTCTTGTGGACCGCGAGGAGCTCCTGCAATCAGCAGCATTTGATCGCTTCTTCCAGCCGCTCACAACGAAGAGCGTCACGAGTGGAACGCGCGCACGTCCACGTTGTACCACGCCCGCACCTCCTCCGCCTGCAACGAAGCGATCAGAGGAGAGCGGACGTGGAAGAGCGCACCTTCTTCTTCTCCAGCCCGATGTCTATGACCACGATGCGGGATGTCGGGTAGTGGGCGTGCAGCAGGCGGATCACGGTAAGTGATCTGGAGGTCGCCGTCACGAACACGGGCGCCCACCGGTCGCTCGCGTCGAAGCGGCGTCCCCACCGAACGGCGCCCGTCCCATCGAGGCCCGGGAAGCAGGAGTGCAAGCAGCGGCGGTCAGGAGAACTTCCGTTGATCAGATGTTTCTTTTCGAGTTGGTCGCAGGAATGTCGAGCCGATTTGTTGAGTACGGAGCAAAGAACGCCACCGATCGCTCCCATTCGCGAGATTCGTGGCCGGCGGTGCCGAACGCAACGATCCAATCGAAATGAGCGAAGCGAAGAAGACGGCTTTCCGCATTCAGTTCTTCCGACCTTCCGCTCACTCAATTTCTCGTCCTCGCTATAGCACGCGGCCGGCGGCTCGTGCCCATGGGCGGGGTCTTCGCTTCGTCTCTTCGGAAGACCCGTGAGAAGAACGGGCGGAGAGAACGAGCAGCAGAATGAGGCCAAGATTCCGACGACCACGAAGAGCGAAAGCAGCCGCAGAATCCACCACTTCCGTCTTCCACTCGCCGCCTTGTTCGCTCCGGCGGCCATCGACGAGCGGGACCCGCCTGCTTTCATTCGCGTCTGCAATCCGCGCTGATCAATGAGGCAGAGCGTACAGGCAGCAGAGAGAACAAGACGCCGCCCAACGAGCATCGGAGAACAAGAAAAGACGCTCGAGACGCCTCCAAAACGAGAGGAAACCCGCACCAATCAGCGGGGCAGGCGCTGCAACGAACAAGCCAGAAGAAACGTTGCATCGACTGCCGCCTTCATCGTCGCCCATCTCTCCAGCCGACTGCTCCCAACGCTCTTCGAACGTTGGGATGCGATCGCGTGCTCAATGTCCTCCCGAAATCATCGCTCAAGCGGTCGAACGGAGCGGGCTGTGAAATTCAAAGCCGCTTGATCGGACGTTCTTTTCGTACGTTGATGGTCGAAAGAGCGGTGCCGTCGATGCTGCCTCGAATCCACTTTTTTGTTCTCGATTGTCTTCGGGTGGGGCTTGGGTTGGCCGTCAGCCGGCGGTCCAATCGTTTCGACCGTGCCGCCCATTCGACTTCGATCGTCGTCATTCGGCGAGCGAAACGAAGAGAAGCCACTCCACGGAAGTTCCGCGTGACGACGACCGCCGAGCGGAATTTTGGTCGCAGATCGTGAGCTTCGCGGCGCCGAAGTCCGCCGAGCCGGAGCGCGCGTCCACTTGCCACTGGTTGTTGAGCGAGAGGCGGAGCGGTGGGGAGACGCATCAAAACTTGTGGATCGTTCGCTTCATCCTATCCGTTGTGTTCTCTGTACAAAAAGAACTGGAGCCATCGACAGCCGCTTGCCGCCAAGCGGGGCGGTGGACGATGGTGGACTTTGGCTGCTCTTTGCGGAATGCCCGCCTTCGATGTGGGAACTGCGGCAGCCGAAAGAGCATTTTGGCCAAAAACAAGAAGCAATCATTCAGCGCTCGGAAAGGAACACACATCAAATGGGATGAGTGGCTGGACAGACGGCCGCTTGAACTCTCCCCGCGGAGACGCGAGCGGCCGCTTGGCGTTCCGCAGCACGCCGCCGCGTATCGATCGGCCGCCGCTCGCCGCTTCGCGAGTCGGCTTGTTGATTTCGATCGGGATTCTCGTCAATCGGAGTGAGTTTTTTGCTTTCATTAATCTTTACGGCTTTTTTGATTGCTGTTTGCCCGGATCAGTGCGCGAAATCTTCCGAAATTTCCCTCGTTCATGAATTCGCCACAAAATTAATTTATTTCGACATCCCTCTAATTTCTTCCGCTTTTCATGCGTAATGGCGACCGCACCGAAGAAGTCGCGCACCGGAGACGCGCCCGCAGTCGACAAACTACCCGGCGACGAGCAGGTGCCCGATGCCGACGGAACTTCGTCCGTCGAAGAGGACCCCCGCATCGACATGCCGCTTGTCCGTCCACCGCCGCGTCTGCGCATGAAGAGCCGCAAATTCGTTCAACTCCATGCGGCCTGCAACGCGAACTACGCGGAGGCGATCGCGCGGCCCGACGTCCGCGCCCTGCTCCTCAACCGCCGCTGGCTGGACGCCTGCTTCGACGCGGCGGAGTACGGAGCGGCGCGAATCTTCTTTGCGCACGGACACATCTTTTTGGGCAAATTCTGCGGTCGTTCCTTTGTGTTCGCCGCGACGGGCGCCGGCGTCGCGTCTCTGCTTCGTCTCGCGCGCAACCTGACCGAGCTCAAAGTGCAGTGGGGCAACAACCCGACCAGCGGGAACTTCGCGTTGATGCGTGAGTGGATGCGAGTCGCTGCGGAGCTACGGGGTGAGCTGCTGGACTCCCGTCGTTCAGTCTTCCGCTTGTTTCAGCTCTGCCCAACTTGACGACGATCCGCTTGGTCGTTCGGCGGCTCGAGTGCATCTACGCGGCCTTCCTCGTCGACTCGCTGCCCGACCGCGTGGTTTGCGTGAAGACCGGCGACCTGCGGATCGCCACGATGCTGCGCAAGCGGCAAACTTTGCTCGAATCTCTCGAATTCGACGGTGCCGTTCGCCAGCATCCGTGTGAGTGGAGGAAGCCCGAAAGCCTTTCATCTTTTATTGCAGACCTTGCGGACGTCTTTCGTTTGAAGTCCGCTCGCGTCACGCTCTGGTGGCCGCCCGGTGTGTCGTCGGGCGTCCATCCGCTGAACGATTGCGGACGGCTGAACACGAACGAGCACCTGCAAGAGCTTCACATCCAGGGCGAGATCCTCACGCAGAACGAATTCGTGCATTCTCTGCGCCACTTGCGTTCCATCAACGGTCACTTCAAGCTCGTTTGCTTCAAAGCGTGCTACATTCGCTTCATGGTAAGCGAATTCGGCCGTTGATTCATTGGCGCTTTCGCCTTCCACAGGGACCGGCGAAGTTGGAGCGTGTGCAGGGCATTGCGGAGAAAGCGAACAAGTTTGCTACGGCTATGCGCAGTGCGGGCTTCCATTCGAAAGGCGGCGAGCTCCGAATCTGCGTCGAGGACCTCGTTCGTTCCGCCTTTCTTGTTTCCCGTTCATCCGTTCGTTCAGGAGAAGTGGCGACATGTGACCCGCGAGCAGGTGTTCAAGCGGCTCAACTGGACGCGCGAGGGCGAACTTCCCTGGCCCGAGTGCTCAAAGTCGTTGCCCACGTGTTCCCTCGTTCACAAGGGCGTCCGCATTTTGATCGGGCTGGATCGCGAGTAGTCGATGTGATCTTTTTGTTGCCTCTTTGTTGTTCTGTTTTCTGTTGGATGCTGAGGCTGAAGCATAAACCCGTTCGTTCGCTACTTTCACTTCTTTCTTTCGAACAACGGCGTACAATTCGATGTTGTGTGATTCAGCCACCCGAGCAGATAGACGCCCCTCTCCACCTACTGCAAAACATCACTTATTGAGGAGCGCAAAGAAGCGGGCGCGTCGGTCTCGCCGTTCGGACAGCAAAGGACTCGGCCAACACTTTCGTTGGACATCAAGCGACCAGCCACCTCGCTGCCTGCTTCTTTTATTTCATGCCAACAACGACAGCCAACATTCCGCTACTCCATCCACTCGACGATCTTCTCGTACGTGTCCGGCTCGTTGCGAATGAGCGCCTTGATCGGTTCGCTGAGCAGGAGGCGCGGCTTGCCGCCGTTCGCCTCCGCGAACTCCAGCCCGCATTCGCCCAACGGCCGGTCGTCGTGGCGCGCGGCCCGAACGACCAAATGGGCGACGTTTTCCGTCGAAAGGCGCGCCTTCAGCTCGTCCGTGCACTCCTTCTGAAAAAAGAAGGCTGAAGAGGACACAACCGCCAACTCACGATCAAATCGGCGACTTGGAAGCGACGCGCGAAGTCGTAGAGCGCGCCCACATCCTCCGCTGCGTCCATCGGCCGGCTGTACGCGAATTCGACGAACCGCTTCACGACTCCCGCTTCGATCCCTTCGATCGTGCGCTCCGTTTGGTCGGGATTCGCGCGGAACTCCGCGGCGAACAGGGCGCTCTTCCAGGCGAGGACGAGCTTGTGGACTTGCACGAAGAGGATTGAATGGATAGAGCGTTGAGATGTGACTCGCCTTGATCTCCTCGCCGTCGACCAGCAAGCGGAAGTCGGTCAAGCAGTTGGCCTCTCGCATCGACCAGAAGGTCGCCGGAAGCTGCCCGTCCGCAGCGTCCACGACCTCGCCCTCCGTCACGCGTTTGCTCTGAGAAGGAAAGGAACTGCCGGCTCGCAAGTGAACGCACCGTCTTCGCGACTTGAGCGTTGCCATCGTCGAGTTCCGACTGCTCGCCGATCGCCACTCGCGGCAGCCGCTTCCACTTGGCGTTCGGGACGGTGAGAGGCGCCGCCGGCCCGTCGTTCTTCGCATCTCCAGCGATGAAAAGACGGCGTTTGTTCGCCGAACTCATCTTTTCGCCGCCCGCTTCCGCTCGTCGAGTTCTTCGTCCAGCGCTCGAATGCGGGCGCGAAGTTTCTCTTCGTCGGCTTCGGCGCGTCGTTGCTGCTCGAGCACGCATTTCTGCAGCCGCTCGACCTGCAACGGAGCGCCCAAATGAATCAAAGAAGTCGAAGGGCGGACCTCCGCACGGGCGCTCGCGAGTTCGCGCTCGCCGGTCGCCGCCGCCGCTTTCTGCGCGCAAAACGGAAACCGCGCGTTCCACACGGTGCAGCGGGCGCGCCGTTCGAGCAGGCCGGCGATCGTTTGGTTCGTGTTCACGTCGATCTCGCGGTCTGCAATCCCGAGTGAACAGCTGCGGTTTGGGTAAGAAGACGAACACTCGTCCACTCGCGTCCCGTCCGCCTCCTCCAGCCACAGCGACGCCTTGAGGTCCCGCGCGTCGCCCTCGATCACCACCTTCGCGTTGCAACTGCCACCGTAGAAGGTGGACAGTTGGAGGGAGCACTTTGTGTCCGGACGGAAGGGAAGCGGGAGTTTCGGACTGGCGCCCACGAAGTTTTGCTCGATGGAGTGGACGAGAAGGCCGGCGTGTTCGCAAGTGGGCAGCATTCCGAGCGGAGAGAGAAGTCGGAGGTCGCCTGCCGGTCGGTTCGAATGGCGAGCGAGTGGCGACGCCTCGGACCGAGCGGTCGCCAGAACGCGGGCGACGGCGTCTTACCGCGAGCATTCTCCGGCCTCCTTTGTTCGATTCGAATGTTGAGTGGCTTCTCTGTGTGAAAAAGCCGGGGGGAAGGGTCTACCGCCTTTGCAAGCAGAAGGTGGACAGGATCGTCCACATCGCCGCCCCAGAATGCGAAGTTGCGGTTTAGAGCTCGGGTGAAAACTCAATGAACAGCCGCGTCTTTCAACTTGTTTTATTCAGCAAGAAAAAGCGGGACAACAATCGAATGGGTAAGATTTTGTGTTCACTTCATCCACTCCATGATCCGTTCGAAGGTGTCCAGCTCGCTGCGAGCGAGCGATTTGATCGACGGGTCCAGCAGCAGATTCGCTTTCCCGCCGTGACCTTGCGCGAAATCCAGCAGATGGCTGCCGAGATTGTGATCGTCGTTCCGCGCGGCCAACACGAGCAAATCGGTCACGTTCTCCGTCGAGATGCTCGCTTTCATCACGCGCGTGCACCCTTCCTGAACACACGGAATGAATGAAGTCAGAGGACAAACTGCCAGAAACTCACGATCAACGAAGCTATCTGAAAACGACGGGCGGCGATGTACAACTCGCGAGCATCCGTCTCCAACTCGGTCAATTCTCCCTTGTAACAGAACTCCACCATTCGGTTCACGACTTCCGCTCCGATTCCTTCAATCGTGTGCTCCGTCTTCTCCGGATTTGAGCGGATTTCCTCGTTGAAGAAGTCGTTTTTGGCGGCCAGCACGAGTTTGTGGACCTGCAGAATGGGGATTGAAGAACTAGATAGCTGGGTTGGGACTCACTTTGATCTCCTCGCTGCCGACGAGCAAACGAAAGTCCGTATGCTTTCCCGCCTCCCGCATCGACCAGAAGGCCGCCGGAAGCTGTTCGTTGGGTTGCTGTTGGCCCACGGCTTCCACTCGGGCCGCTTCCTCTTGTTTCCGCTCGTGAGCGGAGAGCGTTGACTTCAAGACCACAATCTAGAGCAAGTCAAAGTGAAGGAGTGATTGCAAGGAGCTGACTTCTTTTTGGGCCTCGGCGAACTTCACCTCCAGTTCTTTCGTCGCCTTCTGCTGCTCGTCGAGTTGGCGTTGAAGTTCTGCGAGTTGCGCAGATGAGCGGCCCTCCTCTTCGTCCATCTTCGTCCTTCTGAAAAGACAGCGGCTGATTGCTGGGTAGAAGGAACCGAACCTTCATCACCCGCAACGTGCTCTCTCGGCGAAGCGCCTTCCGCAGCTCATCGCAGCGCATCTCCGAAGCAGCAATGTTCGTCTTCAATCCTTTGTTCTGGAACCGGCATTGCCCCAACGTCTGATGATCAAAGGACTCACTTCTTCTGCAGCCACGACCAATTGCCGGTCCTTGTTGGCGACCGCTTCTTGCAGCTGTTGAATGCGGACTTGGAAATTCTCGACCTGAAACAAACAGACGGTGGAGTGAAAAAGAAGATGGAACGACCTGTACACGCAGAAACGAGAGTTCTCGTCCCTGGTTCTCATTCTGCCCCTCCTCACACTGCGGGCACTTTTCAATCCACACTTTGTAACGAACACGGCGGTTGCGCAAGTTGGTTCGAATCCCTTGGATCACATTCACGTCGACATTCTTGTCTACAAGTGGGTCAGTGCGGATCGAGCAACCACACATCACTCACATTCTTCGATCAAGCTTCCGTTCGGCTCTTCCACCCAAATCGAAGCTTTGAGGCCGCGCGCATCGCCCTGGACTAGGATCTTCGCTTCCCACTTGAGGACGTTCTCTTTTACTGTGAGCCAGCATTTGGTGCTGGGAGGCAGAGGAAGGGCAAGTAGAAGAGTGGAGTTCCCATTCGCGGAGACCTTCTCGATGCCGCCAACGACCGAAAGACGGGCTTTGTGCTCGCACGCGGGTGCCATCGTAAGTCGAATCGAGGAGCGCAAAGCGCAACTGGCGGTTGGAGGTCGACTGCCGCCGCGAACCGATCGACCAGGCGGCGAGCGGCGGCAGAACGCGATCGACGGCGTCTTACCGCGGGGCATTTTCAAGCCGCCGCCCTTGTTGAGGCGGGTGGACTGCCTAGCTATTTTCCAACACACCGCTTCTTATCGAACGGAGCCCCGACTTTCGTCCGAGCTGGGCGCAAGGCGGCGAGGTCGGGAGTCTTCCGCTCGCTACACACGAGTTACCTCGCCCGAGTGGCGCACGAACGAGGAACAAGGACCGCTCGGCCGGCTGCCCTTTGGACCCAACGAGCGATTGCGGCGGTCACCCCGCCCCGGCGTTCACACGACCACCCGCTTGAGTTAATGGGTGCCTCTCGCACTCATCGCGAATGCTGACCTGACTCGAGATTCCTCCTTTATTGGCCCAAAACTAATTCCAACAACAAACAGCGGAGCGATGGAAACAACCGCTTGTCTCTGGTCGCCGCCCGACTGACGAGCCGTGCGGAGAGAAACGGGACGACGGGAAGGGGCGGAGCGGCCGGATTTAACACCTTACCCTCCATTTTGAGATTGGAACTAGAGAGCGAAAGAAGGCGAGTGCGGAGCAAGAGTGCGGAAGTGCAAATCAAGACAATCAATCAATGGATGCGGGTTAAACGACAATAAAGTGGACAGTTTGAATGAGCTGCGATTACAAAATGGAGTAGACTGGAATGCGAGGGCGGAATAAGCGAGCACTCAAACCGGAAGCAACGTACGCCTGCTTGAGGCAGTAGAATACAATTTGACAGTCGATTTCTCGACGGCTTGCGGGTTGTTTTGAGGGCAATTAGTTCGATGGATTTGTTATCACGAGTAACATCGATGGATCAAGAATGAATTGACGGGAAGTGAGGCGGAGTGTGAGAAAATGCGAGAGGGGTTAAACATGCAGACAGCGGACTCTCCTGGTTTCAACACGGAAGGCATTTCATGAGCTCGGCATCAGGAACGAGCGTCTTCGGGTAGTCGAAGCTAGAGGCGATCCGATTGAAGTTCGGCTGTGTCGTCCGAAGAAGCCAACGGGTTCGAAGCGAGACATCGGGCTCGAAGCGGTAGAAGAGAGTGCGGATGCAGGAAACGAAGCTCGACTGGTTATTGGAGTTGGAGATGAACGGCGATTCGACGAGCGGCGGGTGGTGATCCATGACGAGTAGGCGGAGAAGTGTGTTGAGTGAATGGACGAGTGAATAGACGAGCCGTGGATTTGAAGCGACGTATGCGGAGAGCCAATCCACACTTCACGGTTATCCACCAGGAGAACACACAGACAGACGTCGTTCCACGACGAACGGACTGTAAACGAAGGACATTCGAGTACGAAGCGAATTGAAGAGAACTTGCAAGAGATCTGACATCAATCGGAAATCAAGAGGGGGAACGAGAAGCGAACAATCGAGGACTTGCAGAATCAAATGGTTGAAGTGTTCGAAGCGGCGGGAGTCGTCGGCTTGATCGCGTGCAGGTTGAAGAACGTCGACGTGGACGGAGTGGGTGCAGAAGGCGATGTGCGGCACGATGGAAACGGGTTGATGTTTGAGCGGTCGGGATGAAGTGGAATGGCTGGCGGTTGTCCACAGGCGAGTTCACGAGCGACGAAACGAGTGCGCAGAAGGATCAGATGGGAACTCCTCCTTCCCCTCCAACGAAGAAGACGGCACTTGGTGGGCGATCGGCTGGTGGCACGTCGGGCAGCAAGCAGGTTGGCTGAAATGAGAAGAATTAGTTGGGGAATGGAAGGCGAACTGATCGTCCGAACGAGGCGAGTGCGCGGCGTTCGCGTACGAGTGCGGGTAAAAAGAAGAACGATTCGAGTGCAGATTGAAATTGCGGTTCGAATGGAATGGACGCGGGTGAGAATGAGTGCGCGAGTAAAAGGAATTGCGGAGAGCATCGATCAACGATTCGAGCTCTTCTTCATCGTCCGTGTCGGGTGCTCGATCAAAGAATTTGGGAGAAGAGTGCTCGTGTGCGTGCAAAACATTAAGAGTGCGAGTCGAACGAGCGGGAGCAGCGGAAGACTCCGTTCGTCGCTTGAGAACAGCTAGAAAAGACTCCATTTCCGTTGCGGAACGTTCAGCGTCGTGCATTGAGGTGCATCGAGAAGTGCGGACGTGTAGAGCGAGATCGGGAAGCAAACGGACGCGATACTCCTGCAGTGCGCGCGATTCGACGGCAGAAAGCGGCTATCCTTGCATTGCTTTTTCGACCAACGATCGGAAACGTTCGGTGAACTCGGCGACACTCTCTCCAGGTTGTTGGAAGCAATCGGAAAGTTTGCTGAGCGCGAGGTCACGCGTCCACGTGTTTTCGTAACGATTTTTGAAGTGCGTAATGATTTCCTCAAGAGTTTCAGTTGAGTGTGCGGGATCGTTTGTAATGTGTGCGTAAAATTTGCGAGCTTGACCGTCCAGAAACGACTTGAACAGGTGCATTTTCTGGGCTTCTTCATTTCCTTCCAATGGGTGCAAATCCTTGAATTTCTCTAACCAATCCGAAAAGTTTTCGTGTTTCGAACCACAGAAAGGTTTGAGATTCAGGCAGTTGAAGTTCGTCATTGTAAGAGTGCCGACAAAAAAGAGGGCGAAAATCGTGTACGTGTTTCGCTTTGGACACGTGTGCGTCATGAGATTCGTCTTGAACGGGAGCGATGTGTGCGGGTTCCAAAACAAAAATGCGTGGAGGGAAATGCGTATCCCCAGAGGGAACGGCCATACGGTAAGTGGTGGGCAGACCAGAAACCGCAGAGGAATGTGAAATCGCGCACGTGATCAACGGGATGGTTGAACGCAAGCGAAAGGAAGAAGTGGCGGTGAAATCCGCGGTGTGCGAGCGCATCGGACGGCCGGAAGAAAATCCATTAAGCCCTTAACGGCGGCCTGCGGCGGAACGTGTGCGTCTTTGTGTTCCATCGGAACGCGGGCGACGTGCGAAAGAAGAAAACGAATGTCCATCAGCAGGAAGAACCGAGTGGCGGCTTCGAGCTTACGAAACGGACGGATCGTTAATGAACGTGTGCAGTAGAAAGTACAATGCGTGCGGTCAGCGAGTACGAGTACTGGAAAGGTGCGAAAGCTGCAGACGAAATAAGTGTGCGCACAAGCTCGTAAATTGACGTGTGCGAAATGGAACGAAACGAACGTGTGCATGAATGAGGTGGTCGGCACGTGTTCGTCCTTGGGCAAAACAAACACGGAAACCGTTCGCGAATATCTGGAGGGGGAGTCAAGCGGGACATATACAGAGAATAAAGCGGTGCATCGCCTATACACGCGTTGTTGTTCCTTCTTACCCAATTCGCGCGGTCCACAGTGCGGTCTGGACTGGGGCGCGAGGTGGGGACACAGACTCGCTGCTACCAGTTAATGGGTGCCTCTCGCACTCATCGCGAATGCTGACCTGACTCGAGATTCCTCCTTTATTGGCCCAAAACTAATTCCAACAACAAACAGCGGAGCGATGGAAACAACCGCTTGTCTCTGGTCGCCGCCCGACTGACGAGCCGTGCGGAGAGAAACGGGACGACGGGAAGGGGCGGAGCGGGCGGATTTAACACTTGGGAGCGCTCGCGGTCAGACGCCGCGGATTGCGCCGGCCGAGTGGGGGGACGCGCGACCCACGCCGGCGATCGGGGGGCCTCCTTTGCTCACTCACTTGTTTGAACCGTTGGTCAGTCGGTCCGTTCGCTCTTGCTCGCTCCCTTGCTCCGATCGATCAGTCCGCCTGCCAGTCAAGTAACAATCGCTTCCTCCCCTAACTTATTCTTGCTCGTTCCACTCCGAAGATGCCGTCCTGCCCGCACGCCGCTCGCCTTTCGATCGTCGAAGCGAAGGCGCCGGACAAGACGGCAGAGAGCCCGAAAGTCGGGCTTCCATTCCGTCCGGGCACGAAATGCCGCCTGCACGTGGCGCCATCCGCGTTTCCCGCCATGCGGTGGGTGCGAAACGCCGTGGAGGGCGACGCGGAAGGATTGACGGCCGCCGTGTGGATCGAAGACGACGGCGGGCGGAAGGTGAAAGAAAGTGGGTCCTCTCCGCTGAATGCTCCTCCTCATTCCCCGTTTGCAGTCGCCGGCTTTCCGTTGAACGAAGAGCGCCTCGTCACGTACACGGCCGGCGACCGGAGCGTCCACTGCGCCGTCTTGATGGAGAACTGTTCGTTGTGCAAAGAAAAGCGGGCTGCCGAGCAAGCGCGAGAGGACGAAGCCTTTTGCCGTCGTTGGGTGAGTTCCTTCTTCGTTTGAGCAAGACTGTTCGCTTGTTTCAGCTGCACGAGAAGATGGGCGGCCTGTCCGTTCAGGAAGCGCAAGTGGAGAAGACTCGCGAGCAGTCTCGCGTCGCCCAGCTGGAAGCGGAGTTGGCCGCCGAGAAGCAGAAGCATGCGGCGACTGCGGAACTGGTCGGTTTTACCGTTCGTTCAAAGAATGTAATTCTGCGTCTTCAGATCGAGCAGCTCAAGACCGAGCCGGCAGCCGAGAAACAGAAGTCGGTCGCTCTTGCGGAGGAGGTGAGTGCAGCCCATTAATCTCGTTCATTCCCTTCTTGCAGAACGAACACCTCAAGGCGGAGGTGGCCGCCCAGAAGCAAACGGCTGATGCGGTTGAGGAAGCAGTAAGCGAGTGCACAACTCAACTCCAATCTTATCTCCACTTGCAGAACCGCGAGCTCAAAGCGGAGGTGACCGCCGAAAAGCAGAAATCTGCTGCCGTTGAGCAGGAAGTGAGTAGACGCGTGGCTTCGCTCCAAACTCATTTCCTCTTCCAGAACCGCGAGCTAAGACCAACTGGGCCGCCGAGAAGCAAAAGGCTGCTGCCGTGTCGGAAAAGGTGAGCGCATGCACCCGTTCAACTCATTCACACCCATCTGCTTGCAGAACCGCGAGCTCAATGCGCAAGTGAAGCGCCTCCAACAGCAACAAACCGAAACGAACAAGCAGCTCTCACTGCTCACGGCCGATCGAGCGGCGTTGTCGGCGGGGCTTCCTCTGCGACTTTCGGCTGCTCGTCGACGGGCGGGAGATCCCCGTAAGCTTCCTGTCGAGAGATCGCTCCACTCACTCTTCCTCTTGCAGGTGCACAAGAACGTCCTCGCCCTGCACTCGGCCTTCTTCTCCGCCGAATTCGCCGCCGATCCTCGCAAGACGGAGTTCGCGGTGGAGGGCCTGCGGGCGGCGGCCGTCGAGCGGGCGGTCGAGCTCCTGTACGGCGGGAACGATGGGAAGCTGGGCGACGAGGCCGGCGAGTTGTACCGCGTGGCCCGCCGCTTCCAAATGGCCGCGTTGGAGGTGAGTTCCGCGTGTTCGTTCGTTCCCTCACTCGCTTCTTGTAGGCCGCCTGCATCGAAGTGATCCGCGCGGAAATTCGCGCCGAGAACGTGGCCGAACTCCTTGTGGCGGCCGCCCGCGACGACGACCGCCGGTTGGGCGAACACGCGATCGAATTCGCCGAGCGGACGGGCGGGAAGGCGGGCGGGCGGTTGGGCCTCCTGCTCGCCGATCCCGTCCAGTCGCTCCCCTGCCGACGAGCTCGCCGCCTACAAGCGGATCGTCGAGTGGATGAAGCGGGAGCAGCAGCACACCGAGCGGGAGGCTGTGGGGCAAAAGCGTCTGCCTGATCGTACGAAGAACTCCGAAGCGTTCCTCACGTTCATGCGAGAGAATCGCGAGAAATTCGCCGGCCGCCAACGTGCCGCCTCGAACGGGGGCGGCTTGAGCGCGGGCTCTTTCACGTTTGATTGACTTTTGTGTTCACTGTTGCTAATTTCTGAATAAAAATTTTGTTTCTGCAAGTGTTGAGCGGAAGAGACAAAAAGGGTTACTTGGAAGCACAAGGCACCGCTTGTCAACAAACAAGCGGGCGGGGATGGCAGAAGCGAAGAGAGTCGAACAAGGTGAACGCCAGTAAACGAGGACATCGCTGCTTGCTGCCAGTTTCCGTTGTTGCCGGCAGCCAACCGAGAATGTCGGCTCGTGTTTATTCGCCAAGAGGATTTATCGTTGGAGAAAAGACGCGGGTTCGCGGGCACACGGGTTGTCAACAAGCTTTATTCAAGACGGCACGTGGACCAGCAATCGTTAGACGAGTCGTCGTGTTCACTCCATCCACTCCACAATCTTCTGGTACGTGTGCACGTCGTTGAGGACGAGCGACTTAATCGACGGGGCCAACACGAGACGCAACTTTCCGCCGTTCGCCTCGGCCCACTCGAGCACGTGGGCGGCGAGCTCGCGGGCATCGTGACGGACGGCCAAAACCAGCAAGTCGGCGGCGTTCTCGGTCGAGATGTTCGTCTTCAACACTCGCGTGCAGTCGGCCTGCAAGGAGAGGAGTGAACAGAGGTATAGAGTAAAGGGACTTGCCATCAGTCCGGCCTTCTCCGACGTGAGCTCTTGGATTTGAAGGAACAAGCAGGTAGATTGAATTAGAGGAGAATGGACAACCCACCCGCTTCTCAAAGTCGGCCGCCGCCTTCTCCGCCTCTTTCTGTTGCTCCCTGTTCTGCGCCTCGAGTTTTTGGATCCTCGACTCATCGCGATCCTCCTGTTCTTTCAGCTTCGCCTTTAGTTTGTCCGTCTGAAAACGCAGTAAAAAGGTGATTGTTAAAAAGAGAACGCACCTTCCGCTTAGAGCTCTTGGGCGGCCGCTTCCTCGGCGTCGCTCGCCTTCTTCCGTAGCGCTTCGATTTCCGCCTCCAAGCGGGTGACAGTGGACTCAAATTCCTCCTCATTCATCTGCAGGTCTTCGTCCTGCAAAGACGGCGAGGGATTCCATAGAAGAAAAGAGGACGAACCTCGTCGCTGACCTCAGCGCGTGCCCGCCGCTCCTCCCGCAACTTCGTCTCCAGGGCGGCGTTCTTGGACTGCAGGGCAAGGACCTGAAACGAGCAGGATGAATCGACAGTACGACAATCAACGAATTCACGTTTTTCTTCTCCACGGCGAGTTCCTCCTCCAGTCTTCGAATGCGCGCGTGAAGCTCCGCTTGGACGGCTTTGTTCTCCGATTGGCGCGCGGGCAAACGGCTCTGCTGCTCTGTGAGCTGTAACAAAGACGCAATTGAGCGGAGGGTGAAGAGAACAAACTGTCGAGTCGGCAGTCGCTTGAGCGGGGGTCGAAGTGGAGGCCGGCAACGAGCGAGACGGAAGATCGACTGTTTGAAAGAGCGGCAGCTGAACGGGCGTCACGGGCTCGAAGACGGACTGCAGCTTTTCGGGGGCGAGCGGCTCGGTAATTTCCGCTTCGTCCTCGAAGTGATCAGACGCGTTCGTATCACCGTCGGTCTCCGCAGCGGTTTCTTCCTCCGAGTTGCCGTCGATGGAGGTCGACGGGGATCGACGGCGACGTTTGATGCGAGAAGAAGTGGACGGACGAGCGCGCCGCTTCTCCGCCCCGGCGTCCGTCTTCTCCGGCTTCTGCCAGACCAAAGCCGGGAGAGAATGCAGGCAGCGACTGGGCACTGCCGTCCGTTGGAGCACTCGAATGTTTGTGCCCACTTGCCGAAACAGCTTCCTGTGCTCCTAAAAACGATGATAAAAGAAGAAAGTCAGAGGTGATGACTTACGGACAAGACCGAGATGCTTTCTTTGCGGCTGCTATCCTCCTCATGGCGTCCGAAAGCGTGCACAACGCGCTCGTGATAATTTCTTTGACACGCGAACGTGCTGCTGATGCCACACAACGAACATTTGAAGCCGTCCGGTCGCTCGTGAGAACGAATGTGCTGCTCGCGGACGTGCCCGTTCCTGAAGCCGTTCACCCCGCAGATCTCGCACGGCGGCTAAACAATGCGTAGATAATCGAGTGGAATACGACAGATAAACGAACGAGCGGAGGCGGTTGATGGGGTTTGGTGCGCACGAGCTCCTCAAGATCGGCGATCGACGCCTCTTCTGTCGTTGAACTCGAGCTGATGGCGGCCGAGGTCTCCGCAGTGCTCTGCGTGACGAGCGGCTTTGTGCCGACGTTAAAGACCGCGGCCACTTGACTCTACAAACAATGCAGAGGGAGAAAACAACAAGCGACCGCGAACCTTCAAGAGCTTGACGGCATTCTCCTTTGTCGCGTCCAGATCGTGCCGTCGATAGCCGTGCACTTTATTTTCATGGCGTGCTCGACCGCGCCGGGTCTTGTAACTCACGCAGCAAATGGAGCACGTCCACGGGTAGTTGCGGCCGTGACACGCTTCGTGCCGTTCTACGTTCGTTTGCACGTGAATGCCGCACACGCCGCACAGTTGCTGCAAGTGGCGGAAATCAAGGCGAAGAAAAAGGACTCACGTTCGCCGGAACGCTCGAAGAAGAGTCGAGAAGACCGGCTGCAATATCACCAGCTTCGCCGTTGCCGTCCGCCTTCATCTTTACGTTCTCGGCCGCCATTCGTAGCCGGCTTGAGCACGCTTCTGTAATTAGAAGTTCATAACTACCGAAAAGAACACGCAAACACGAGCAAATGGCAGCCTGATCCTGCGGCTACAAACAACTCTGATTAATCACGTCGCGTCCAACGAATTGATCACGCGAAAACGAAAGAAAGCAGACGGTTGGGGTGCGCGCGTTTGCGGGTTATTCGGCAGCACCAAGCTGATCGTAAGCAGGGCGAAGAAAAGATGGGCGGCGGGCGCGAATGGCGGGCGAAGGTTGACTGCTGCGAACCGCCCAGCCCAAGTGGGAAGCTGCTGGACGCCGCGCGGGCTCGCCGATCGGCTGGACGCAATCGGCGTTTACCGCGAGCATTCCCAAGCGGTCGAGTGAACGCGAGGTAGAGGATCGCGATCACTTCTTCACTGGACTGTGCAGAGTGGACCTTTGTTTCTTTCAGTGCACGTCCACTAGTCGAAAGAAAGGCGAGTGCGTCCGGAGAAGTGTCCGCGGTTTTCGCTTCTTCTCCTGCCTGCCTCTTGCCAACGGGCTCTGCTCAAAGCGATCGTGCTGGGGCGCTTCGATCATGAACAACAGCCGACGTTCGCGTTCACTAAAATCGATGGACGAGAGGTGGATAAAGAGCAGACAATCCTGCAAAGTTCTCGCGGCGCCTTCATGGAGCTCCACGCCGCCCGTCTGCTCGTGGACGCCGGCCGGTCTGCTCCCCGCTAACTGGCGGCTTTTTGCAGCGTCGAGCCCCGACGGGACGCCGAGTGTTGGTGGTGCCCGCCGGTCGGCCGGTTGGAAGAGGATCGAGAGCGAGACTTGAATCAAGACAGCCTTGATTGCTCCACACAAACTCCGTACGGTTTGGGGCAAACAAAAAGTTTTTATATGCTCACCCGGCGAGCTGCCCCGCCACTCGTCCGTCAAGCAGTTGGTCGCTTCTTTCCCCACACAACAGGAACGAAATGAAGAACGAGCAAACAACAAGCGGATCCGCGGCGAGTCCTTCTTTGGTTCACGCCGCGTGATTCTTGCTCTCCCGTTCGTCTGCGAGCCATACGAACGCTGTCAAATGGGCGGACGGATTGCCTGCTCGAGCTCTCGCCGCGAAGACGCGAGCGGCCCGCGGCTTGGCGTTTCGCCCGCCATTGCGTTCCGCCTGCTCGGCCGCTTTTGTGGCCGCTGTTCTTCGTGTTCGTGTCTTGTTTTCGATTGCGATTTCGGTCAATTGAGGTGAGTTCCTCATCGACGGCAACTCTCCCTATATTCTTGACCGCTTTTCGCTCGAATCCGCGGAAAAATCCACCGATTTCTCCAAATTTACACAAAAATCGATTGTATTTCGAAATATTCTGATTTCTCCCCATTCCAGGCGAAATGGCGACCGAAGCGAAGAAGCCGCGGACCGAAGGAAGAGCCGCGTGTCGAGGAGCTGCCCGCTCTTCCGCCGGCCGACGACCCGCTCGACAGCCGCTCGTTCCTGACCGCCTTCTTGGGAGTGGAAGGCGGCGGAGCGGTGAAGATCCGGATTGGAGGCGAGCGCCAAATTCGGTTGGGAGATTCCGCGCGCTGGCCCGTCCCCTTTGCGCACGACTTCACGGGCCTCGCCGGCCTGCTTCCACTTCGCCACGGACGTGACCTCGCTCTCGATCGAGTGGGCGGTCGAACCGAGCCGCGTGAACTTCCGCTTGATGCGCGATTGGATGCGAGTGGCTGCGGAGTTGCACGGTAAGCTCTTGATTTCCGCTTCTTCTGCACTTCTTTTCGCTTTCAGCTCTCTCGTTCTTGTTTTCGATCCACCTGACCAGCCGCAAGCTCGACTACCCGGCCGCTGACTTCGTCGTCGACTCGCTGCCCGACTTGGTGACCCGTTTGGACACCGACGCCCTGCGCCTCGCGACGTTGTTCCGAAAGCGGTCGACGCCGCTCGAGTTGGTCAAATTCGCGCCTCTGTTCTACAGAGAGGAGGACCGCGTGTGGGCGAACTTTGACGACTTTATCGTGAATCCGTGTACGTCGAAGAGCAAGCAGCGCAAATGTATTCCTTTTTTGCAGATCTCGCTGACGTTTTCCGCTTGAAGAGCCGCTGCATCGATCTGCTCGCCTGGACCGACAATCCCTACTACGAGCCGCCGAATCAGCTGATTCTCGGCGAACCGCTCGACCGGAACGAGTACGTGGAGGAGCTTTGCATTTCGGGCGACAGCATCGAGAAGAAATACGTGCATGAAAAGCCCAAGACTCTTTTATACTTGCGCACCCTCAACAACCGCTTCAAGCTCACGTGCCACGCGCGCCGCGAAGTCAACATCCAAGTAAGTGGTTTCAGTTCACCGATCTGACTGCTCCGCATTCAACAGGATGTTCGAGAGCTGGACCAAGTCGCGGACATCGTGGACGACGCGAAGGAGCTCGCCGAGCTGATGCGAGACGTGGGATTCAAATCGAACGCTGTCGACTTCCGTTTCATCATTTGGGACGAGGTTTGTTCCTGCTCATTCTCTCGTCTACAATATTTCATTCTTGTCTTCCAGAACAAGTGGGAAGAAGTGGATCGGCGTCCCGTGATCGACGTTTTCCGCTGGGCGTTCCACGAGACGGTCAAGCGGCCCGACATGGACCAGACCGTCTTCGTCGCTTCGACCACCCACGAGGGCATCCGCATCGTGTTCCTTCTGTACGAACACTGAGCGAAGCAAATGTTGTTCATCTGTTTTTTCCGTGTGTACTTTTCTGAATGTTGGGGCTAATGGATAAACCTGGCTGTCTTTTCTCGTGTTCCTTTTGTCCTCAAAATTCATCCATTGAGACGCGCGGCCGGTCCGGCCGGAAGATCGCCTAGTCCAACAGCAGGCCGTGTGAATTCCAGACGGCGATCGACAGGTTGAGCTCTCGGAGTCGACGAACAGGCCGCAGAGCGCGCACGTTTCGCATTCTTTCTTTTGGCAGTCCACGTAATCGACAGCTGCCAGTGGGCGCTTCGAGAGGAGTTGCGGGCCGATCGGAAGCGACGGCGCCCCGCTCCTTTCTCTCCCACGTTCGTCTGCTTGCCCGCCGCTTATTTGTTGACTGCGATCTGCCATCAATCGATGGATTGTCGCGCACTTTGCGGCTCCTTGTTGTTGCTGGAAGGCACAGAGGTCGGCGGCAGTTCGGCTGGTGGATCGGCTCGCCAACTCGCGGCTTTTGGCCGTCGAAGCGGTCGCTTTTCTGCACCACAGAGAGGACGAAAAACAGTAGGTACTTTTATTTCGTCGAGAGGTTCTGTTATTCACCCGGCTGCATTTTAATTAACGACAACTTGCTGCAATCCAAAAGAAACGAGTGAACACAACGAGGTCCAATTCTCACGACAGGAACGATCGGCATCACAACGGACTGTCCTGCAAGAAGCGAGCGGAAAGGAGTGAGTGGAAGGAGGGGAAACACACGATGATCGCCGCCGTTCGGCTCTTCTTCGAGCGGACGGACGGGAGCGCTTCCTTCGAGCGGCTGCCCTCCGCGACGACGACGGGGCGCTCCGGAGCGACGATCGGCGGCTGCTGGCGGACGATCGGTTGGGGCGCGAGCACTCCGCCGACCTCCGCGGCCGTCGGCGGCCCGCTCCAGCAGCATTTCTTCGAGTGCCTGCAGAAGAAGACGCCCCCGCCCGCCAGGGAACAGGATGAAGAGAAGGGGAACGAAGATGCTGGAAGGAGAAGATGAACTGGAATGAACGGGAGATGGACTAAACGCTCACCCGACTACGAGCAACACGACGGGCAGTATCGAAGCGCCCGAAACCGGCACGTAGACGGCGGCGTCGTGCTGAACACAACGAATAGGTTAGAGCGATCAAGGGAACTCACAAAGACGAATTGGACTTTCGAATCCGTCTTGAAGTTGACAAAGCGGAGGGGCAGCAGGTAGTGAGTGCGATTCAGCTCTTCGAACGGATTCGAACCGCACTCGAGTGCTTCGGAGTAGCTGGTGTGGAACTCCAGTTGCCGAGAAGTGAGCGTCGCCTCCACCTGGGAAGTCGAAATTGCGCGCTGAATCCACGCCCTAATCAGTGAACAAAAGAATCCACTTACTGTAAACGGTCCAACGCTGAGGATCGAAGTCCCCATCCAAGTATCGATACGGCGCGCGTACGCTCGCGGTCCCCCGGCAGGCCGTTCCGAAGAGCAAGACGAAGCTGAACAGCAGCAAATGAGTGGACAGAAAGGAATCAAAAACTTGCAAAGCAGAGGGTCCGTTTTCCTCGAGGTCGTCCGTCTTCCGGACGGTGAACCGCAGGACCTGCCGCTCGACCACGAGCTTCACCTCGACGTCTGCGCATCGCCGGCTGTCGGGCTTCATAGTGCTGGAAGAAGCAGACATTAGAGAGCGGAAAAGCACAGGGAGGACGTACAGGCTGTTGCCGAAGCTCTCGATGCACTCGTCCGCCATCGCCCGACAGAAGAGAAAAAAGAGGGCGATCCCCAGCGAGCACGCGAGTCCTCCGCAGTCGACCATTCCGCTCGTCCGCTTGCTCGTTCAGACGAAAAGGAGCACAACCGAACACAACGGAGAGCAATGAAATGAGTGAGCGGCCGCCGCTTGAAGACAAATGGGCGACTCGAAGCCGCTTGCGGAAAGCGAGCCGAACATTCCACTCGCCTGCTGCTTCCACTTCTCTTCCATTACCGACCACTCGCTCGTGTTCGTTCATTCTCGTTCCTCTTTCGACCGCAAGTTGAGTCGTGAGTTCTCACTCATCTCAATCCAATGAATCACCACGAATAGAAGACGAACTGCTGAACCGGACAGGCCGCCTACCACGCGTGGCGGCCGAGACCGTTGCGTTGCCCCGACAGCTCCACGGTTTGCTGCAGCGATTGTGGGCATCAGCAGCCAGGACTTCACGTTTGTCGCCGGCCGGCAACGTGGGCGGCCAGGCGATTTTAGACGGCGGGCTGTCTGGCCGGTTCGAGCGAGAGGAAAGGGAGAACCTCCACGTCTGCCCGCGTGGACGGAATGCGCGCGAGTTTGTTCAAAAGTGCGGGGCCTTTGATTCACGAACAGACGCTTGCGCCTTTTGGAAACTTTTTGCTTGTGCCGCGATTCGTCCGCTTGTTGGCCACTTTTTGTTCGTTTTTTGGTTCGACACGTAGGCTCGCACCTGAGCTTCTTTTCGTGCAAACAATCCGAACGGAACGAATGGATTGACGCTTTTGTTCGTCGCGAGTTCAAGCGGCGCGCATCGCCGTCGGAAAGGTTCATCGATTGCACGCGTTTACGATCTTTTCGCGTTCTTTGGCGCCGCCAATCACTTGCGAGTTGCCCTGCGCACCGAGGGGCCCCGTCGCGTTCCTTTGAAGGCCAGCGACGTGACGGTTTGCACGATTCTTTTGGGCTCGGGAACGTGCAGGGCGAAGTGAAAACAGCGCCAGATGTTCGATTCGTTTCATTTCTCACCACCAATCTTCGGTTTTTGGAAGGTCGCGAGAAGATGCGCGCGCTTGGAGCAAAAACTCGTGAAATCGTTTTGGTTTGTTTTCGGGCCTCATTTTTGTGATTTCTGTCGCCCTTCTTGACTCGCCGCGTGCCGAAACGTGTGTTTTTGTTGAAACGAACGGGCGTCGAGCGACGCAAAAAGTTCCAAAAAGATGGCCGAAAGGGATGCGTTGGAGGTCGGTGTGCGTTTCGTTTTCGATCGAAAATGCACGTTTCTCTTTGACGCTTTGCAGCCGGACGGCAAAGACGATCCAACCGCGCGGAAGGACGCCGTTTGCGTTGCAGAAAACACCGATCGTTTTTGCGGGCCATCGTGGTTTCCGCCGTCTTCCTCACGAACGACGTCGAGCAGCGCGAAGAACGTCGAGATTTTGCACGCAAGGATGAGAAAACGAACACGCCGTTCGTCCGGCTGTCCGTTTTGGCGCCGCGCTCTCGACGCATTCGGCGAAAAGGGTCGAGGGCGAAGAGAAGCTGTTCGGAAACCGTCCGGTCGGTCGCTTGAAACGAAACTCGCATCCCTTCTGATCGCTCGATTCTTGCGAGATTCTCGCCAAGGCGCAATCGAACAAAACGCCGACTCGTGGGCATGCAAACAGAAAGAAAATCTGTCGCTGATTCGACTCGAGTGGAGAGCAAAGAGCAGCGGGGAGAACAAGGTCACCGACGACCCGCGCATTGCCCATCATGCTTCTTCTTGTTACGGGTTAGAGGGACCTTCATTGCCGAAGAGTGCTCATAATGGGGCTTATTCAAGCAGAATTCTCTACCGAGTGGGCTGAGCAAAGACACACAAACGAAGAGAAGGGCATCTCGCAGTCACGAACAGATGACCCGACCGCTTACAAGAAGGCGGCCGCTCCGACGAACGCGACGATCCACGCGGCGACTAACGACTTCGCGGTCGACTCTGGAGAGAGGCGAGAGATGAGTGGAAGACGGAATAGGACTCACTCTTGGCAGGATTCTTCTGCTTGTTTCCAACGGTGGTCTTCTCGCTTCGTTCGGTGCCGCCGCGGTGCTGCCCGAGACAGCGGGGGTGGAAGGAGCGCTTGAAGTCGTGGACGAAACGGCGCTACTCGTTGGGAGGAGGTACTCGCCGAAATCGGAGGCCGTGAGGTTGGCGCCACTCATCTAAACGGTCGATTGTTTCGATTGAGCGCTTCGCTCATTGCACACACGCTGATCATGAGCCCCGCGTCTCCATTTCGCTTGTAGTCGATGGTCGTCCAGAAGTGCGTCTCGTCCACGTCCTTTCGCAGAAATTTCCCACTGCAGAGAGTGGCCGCCTCGTCGCCGAGCGGCTTTGCCATGAGCGAGCCGTCTTGCTCGAGGGTCAAGAAGACGAAATTCCCGTCGTATCTCTGGTTCTCTAAACATTGATCAAATGGGAGAATAAGAAGCGAGCGACGACTCACCGATCTCCACCGTGTTGTTTCCGGCGTCTTTGTGCTGCACGAATTTGCCGTGAACAGTGCACTCGCCTCCGATCGTCACCTCGAAGCTACACGAGAAAGAACATAAAAAGAATGGAAGGGAACAAAAGGACTCACTCCGCGTTGACGTACGAAACGTGGAGCATCTCAAGCTCGACGTTCTTGCTCCATTGCACCGCAATCGAAGTCGAAGGGCAGGCGTCCAGAGCGCTGTAAAGCGAGAGGATAAGGAGCTCTTGATTCAAAGACGTACAAGTACTGATTGCTTCGATCTTTCACCATCTGCACGCACCGCTCGAAAGCCGTGTGGTTCGCTTCGTAGAGGAACTTTCCTTTCACGGAAGCGAGCAGCAACAGGGCGAACGCAATGAATGGAAAACGGACGAGCATCTCGAGCGAAAGCCACCGATCGACTGGAGCGGGAGCAAGAAGAAGGAGAACGGAAAACTCGAGAACGAGCAGAACCGAAATGGCGGCTTTCCACTCGCCGGGGGCCGTGCAGCTGCGAGCGGTCGTCTTCTTTTTGGCAAGATGCCGTCGCTTCATCGCGTGTCCGCTTGGTTTCTCCTGCTCGGCCTCCTCCTCTTCGCCTCGTGTTCTTCAAGCGACCAAGAGTGAGCAGGACGGAGGGCACTCGTCCCTCATTCCTCTCGTTCGTTCAGTGACAACTCGAAAGACTGGAGAGAAGTGCGAGGGAGGAGCGAAAAGTGGGCCCGCGTGCTGCTCACCGCCTCGTGGGCGATCGTTTTCGTTTGTTTCGGCGTGTACGCGATTGCGGGCGTCGTCGTTTGTTGGTGAGGTCCCCTTTCGATTCCCACTCACTCCTTTCTTTCGTTTAGCCTTCTCCAACTCGAAGCGGTGCGGGTTCGCGGCGAGCGGAAGCTGATGGCCAACGGGAAGACGTCGAAGCAGCCGTCCGCCGGTTCTTCTGTGCCCGTTGTCGAGGGGGACACGCCGATTCAAAGCGTGTCTTCTTGACCGCGTCTTCTTCTTTGTCGTGCGATAAACACGTCCTTCTTGCGGTCATTCGTGTTTAGAACCGCTCCGAACAACTTTCGCCCGTTGACGCGTCGATTAACCTTTCTTTTCGATCGAAATGGAAGACGCCCGATCACAGGAGTGCTTTTAGTCTGCCGGTTGATGAATTCTGCGTTCTACTGCGCGGAAGAGACGAATCCCCGTTTATTCGAACGAAACAGAGACCCTTGGGGGTTGAACAAAGAAGGTGGGTTGAACTTGAGCGGGACTTCGGACGTCCGCTCACTTCTTGCCGACGCCGCCGGTCAGGATCAGCTCGTGGCGGTTGATCTGCAGCGGGAAGAAAAGTCAGAGGGGAGGTGATTGGAGGAAACTCACGTCGCCCGTTCCCTGGCCTCGGAATCCGCGCTCGCCCTTCGCTTTCGGCGAATTCTTGGGTGTGCGCTCTTTGCTCGCTTGCGTGGCGTCGGTGCGCGTGTAGCCGGACTTCGTCTGGTCGTTGGTTTTGGCGCCCGTCTTGTCCGCCGCCGTCTTTTTGGCTGCCTGCTTCTTCTTGTTCTTTTTGAGGACCAAAAAGAAGATCAGCGCGGCGACGACGCTCAAGAGTACGAGCAGGAGAAGGAGGCATCCGCTGAACACGCGAGAGGATGAGCAGCGGAAAGAGAGGAGAGAACTCACGAAATGAGGCCAATCATCCAGCCCTCCATTCCGCCGTCCGAGTCCTTCAGAGCGCCGGCATCACCGCTTTTCGTTCCAGCGCCCGTCGAGCGGAGCATGCCGGCAGCCAGCGGGTCGACGGTTGAGCTCGAGGGCAGAACGGTGGTCATCGAGCTCGAGCTGCTCGTGCTCGGACTCGTGAATTGCTGGGTCGTCGGCTCGGCCGTTGAAGTCGTGGGCACGCGCGTGGACGTCGAGGAGCTACTGGACGTGGTGAGCGTGGCCGTGCTCGTGCTACTTGACGGGGTCGAAGTGGACGTGGACGCCCGAGTCGTCGTGCTGCTCGTGCTCGGCTGAGTTGTGGAGGTGCTCGACGTCGACGTGAGCTCAGGCGTGGTCGGTTCGTGCGTGGTCTGAAGTCGATCGTTCATGGAGAGCGTGCGGACAAAAGGGCGACTTACGGAGCTCGACGAAGTGGTCGGTTGGAGCGTGCTCGTAGACGTGGACGTGGAGCTGGTGGACGTGCTGGAAGTCGTTGGCTCCGGCGTGGTCTGAAGCAGAAGCGAGTAAAGAGGCGAAATACGAACGACTTCCCGTAGTTGTGGACGGCGTCGTTGGGATCGGAGTGGTCGTAGTCGACGTGGTCTGAGGAAAACCAAGAAATGAGCTCGAACAAAGGCAAGGACTTTACCGTCGTTGGAGCCGGCGTCGTGGTGGTCGTGCTCGTCGAAGTGGTCTGAAGTGATGCCTAGAAGTGAGGGAGTGCAGAAAAGGGCGACTTGCGGTTGTTGTAGTGCTGGTCGACGTCGTTGTAGTCGTGCTGGTCGGAGTCGTCGGGAGGAAGTACTCGCCGAAGTCCAAAAGATCGAGAGACATCACGGAGGGCTGCAAGTGAGTGCCCGCAGTGAGTGGAGGTCCGTTCAATCGGACTTACGATGACCATGAAGCCGGTAAGCGTTCCGCTCGACTTGAATTCGACGGACGTCCACCAGTGCCCGTCCCCGACATCGTTTCGCACCGAAGCCCCTTTGCAGAAGGAGATGCTCCGGTCGGCCGTTCCGCCTTCGGAAAACAACCCAACAATTGTCCCGTCCTGTTCGATAGACACGCCGCCGTTATAGTAGTCGAACACGTGATCCTCTGAACGGCACGATTAGAAGTGGTGGCAGGAAAGGAGCTCACCGATCTTCACAGAGTAGTTGTCGCCCTTCTGCACGCTCTCGGCGTGCAACTTGCAGGTGCCGCCGATCGTCAAGTCAATGCTGCAAACGGAAGATTGTGATAGCAGAAAACGAGAAGAACCCACGTGCTCCCGAGCGTGAGGTTGCCGATCCAAAGATGCAACGCCGAAGACTTGGCCCATTGCACGCCAATTGTGGTCAAGGGGCAGTTCTTTAATTCGCTAGAAGGAGCAGAGACCGTGAAGAGTTTCTTCGAAAACTCACAAGTATTGCCAAGCCACCTGCACGCACGTGTCGAATCGCGTGTTCGCCGGATCGTAGAGGATTCGCGCGCCGCGCACCACCGGGCAGAAGGTGAACAGCAGGAGACCGGCAAGGATCCACGGCGGCGCGCGCATTTCGAAGGCAGAGCGACCGGTTGGGCGGACGAAAACTGAAGCAAGCGGAATGAGCGGAGAGGGAGCGGAAGCGAAGAGCGAGCGGTCGGCGGGCAGGCGGGAGGAACCGAATGACGAGTGGCCGCCGCCCGCTTTCGAACCGCGCGGTCATTGCAAGCATGCGCAGCCGACGGTAAGCGCCGAATAATCACTTGACGGGGGCGTTCGTTCTGCGATGCTTTCACATTTTCCACCGCAGCCACACGAAGAGCGCTCCGAATTTGTTGCAACTTGCAAGCGGGGACGAGGGCGTTCTGCGCCGACCAGTTTCTTTCTACGAGTTGCTTGTGTCTCGCCGCATAACCGCGGAAAATTTTTATTGCACGAAGAAAACAGGACAAACAGACAAGCAGAACAATCCTGACGCTCACTTCAAGAGATCGGCCACCACATCGACGAGCGGATCGTTCGCAGTGCACTTCTCGACCAAGTTGGCCGAAACGGGCGTCTTGGCCAGAACGCCGCTGCATTCCTTGCGCGCTTCATCGTCCATGAGCTCCACCGGACCGAGATCGCCCGACTTGGCCGTCCACACGCTCTGATCGAGTATCCCAATCAGACACTTCAGAAGATCGGCAATTCCCTTCGATCCACACGTGTGTTGGCTGAAAGGAACGACAGTGTTTAGAAGTGGGGGGCACACCTACACGACGTAGACAAAATCGCCCGGCTTTTCCGTCGAACCCAACTCGATGGCGATCGTCCCGCCCGAAGACATCCCCTGCGCGCCGCAGAACTCCGTCGTTTGTTTCCCGCTCGCGTCCGTCCGCCGATTGAAGAACATGACGGTCTGGAAAAAACCGGGTGAATTGGGCGGCGATCAACACGCGAGAACTCACTCCCCAGTTGCCGGGCTTTCCAACGCACTTGATCTTGCCGTTGACGAACACGCGAGGAGCGGGTGTGCTGGTCGTCGTACTTGTAGAAGTAGACGTGGTCTGAAGAACGCATTGCAAGGAGGGTCAAGTAAAGATGAGAGACTCACGGTGGTTGGGACGGGAGTGGTCGTCGCAACGTCACGCGCGGACGGATACTCGCCGAAGTCGAAGCCCTGGTCGTAACGAGAGGCGATGAAGAACGAGCCCATCGGACCGGTCTTTTTGAAGCGAATGCTCGTCCAGTACTGCTTGTCGTCGGCCTCGTTGCGCAGCTGCAGGTCTTTGCACTGCTCGTAGGCCTTCGCGGTCGACTCGTCGTACAGCCGGCCGCCCTGCAGCAAGAACACGCCGTTCGTGGCGTGCTCACCTAAACGAAACGTTAAAAGAAGCGAGATAAGGGGGAACTCGCCGATCATCACCTCCTTTTGGCCGTTTGCGTTCGTCTCAAAGCGGCCCCGCAACGTGCAGACGTCGTTGATCGTGAACTCGAAGCTGCAAACGAGTTGGGGGGTTTGAAGGGGACTGGACGACTCACGTCGTGCTGGGGTCGCTCAAGACCGCGATGAAACCGAGGTGAGCCCTTTTGTTCCACTGGACTTTGATCGTCGTCGAGGTGCATTGGGACAGGTCGCTGGAAAAGAGGGTAGTTTGAAGGAGGCGAACGGGCTCACAATTTCTGGTGGCCGGCGGTCGCCTTGGTTACGCACGGATCGAACGCCGTGTTCGCGGGATCCCAGAGGAACTTCGCGTTCAGCAGAGGCGAGCCGAAGACCGCGAAGCAGACGGCGAAGAAGAAGATTCGCTGGAAACGGAGCATTCCGGCGAGCCGAACAGCCGATTTGGTGAACGGACGGTCGGGAGAAAGAAATGAAAGAAGGGATGGGCGGAAGGCAGACGAAAGAAACGACCGGTTTGAGATCGAAGATTCCTTCCCGATTTGTGCATTCCCATCGGCCGGCAATCCTTCGTGCGGTCGTCACTGCTTCTGCCCTTCTCCGCTCGGTGAGTTCTTTCCGGACGGCTTTCCCCTCAATTTATCGCTCGGTTGCAGTCCCCCGCCCGCGAAATGACCGACCAGTACGAGCCGCTGGTGGTGGACGCCGTGCCGCCCCCTCCGCCGCCGCCTCCGACCGTCGGCTCGCCGGCCACTCCGCTCGAATCGCCGCGCGAGTCGACCGTGAAGCCGGCCGGTGGCGCACAGCAAATCGGGAAGTCGCCCGCCGTCTCGCCGATGGTGAGTTCTCGAGGGATTCGGAGACAGCGAGGGTCTTCTCGCTCTTCCTTTCCTTCTACATTCTCTCCACTCGAATCATCCCTTCGTTTGCAGGTCGTTCGTGACGGCGACGGACAGAAGCGAATGGGCTACGAGACGGTCGACTTCAACGGCGTCTCGTCGCGCACTCCCGCCCGCGAGAAGGAGCCGCCCGCCAAGGAGAAGAACGGCGGGACGGCCGCGCGGATCGCCGTCATGTCCGTCGCGATGCCCGCCTTCGTCCTCTTTTTGGTCGGCGGCACGGCGCTCGGCGTTCTGCTCGCTCTCGGGTGGCACAAGTAGGCGGTCGGTCGGTCGCTTGAGGCGAATAAACGACTCTTCATGAAACGTCTGGTTTGGACCCTCGCCGGCCCTCGAACCCCTCCTCCGAGTTCGGCGGCTTTTTTGACCGTCGCAGAAGAAGACCATTGCCAAGCTCTTTACCTCTCGACAACACAAGGAACACAAACGATTTATTCCATCAAAACCAAAACACACAAGAACCAAGCAGAAAGAACTAGCCGCACATGCTCGCAACGGAGCAGTAGGGACGCGCGTCGCAGCCCGACTTGTCGCAATCTTTGGGCGGTTGCTGGACGCGCGGAGATTCGGGAGCTGAAAGCCGAGGATGAGTGAGAAGTGGAAGACGCGGGAACTTGCCACGAGCGGTCACTTGCGGGGCCATGGAAGACGAAACGAACGCCGGCGTCTCATTTTGCATCGTCGCCAGCGGTTGCTTCCGTTTGGGCGCCGACTTGCGGGCGACTCCCGGAGCGGCGGGCAGGCGGGCGACGGCTTGCTGCGAGTGGCTGCTGGAGGCCGTCGAAGCGATCGGCTGGACGGCCGACTTGCGAGCGGACTTCTGAGCGGCGGCCTTCGAAGCGACCTTCTGCGGGCGACGACCGGAACGAGACGAGTAAACAGCGACGGCGGACGGGACGGGCGGCTGCAAGCGACCGAAGATGATTGCAGTGGTTGTCCACTTACCACCGCTCCCCTTGCGCCTGTTGCTTTTGCTTGCGCGCCTTCTTGCCGCAGCCGATCGAGCAGCAGACGGAGAGCAAGACGGCGAGGATGAGCGCGAGGAGAACGGCGACGCCCACGACGATCAGCGGCGTTTTGTGGTCGCGGATCCACTCGCCCGCTTTGGCGACCGCCGGAACCGTCGTGCTGCTCGTCTGCTCGCCGTTCTTCGTTTGGCCGCCGCCCGGAACCACGATGCCGCCGCCGCTTCCAGCCGCTCCTCCCGCCTTTCCGGTCGTTTGGGCAACGGTCGGTTGTTTCGTGGTGGTGGTCGTGAGTTGGCGGCGATACGAATCGATCTCGTAGACGTCGGCCGGCTGCAAGCGACGAAAGAATGAGATCCCGTCGCCTTTTCCGTCGAACACACCAGTTCGATCTCCAGCTTGAAGCGCCGATCGCCGTGCTGCGTGACCGTCAGGTTCAAGTCGCGGCCGCCGTGCTCCTCGTCGACGCGCGGCTTGCACGCGGGCAGCTCGACGGTGCGGTTGTCGCCGGTGGCCCGCACGCGTCCCGTCGAGTCGTCCACATCGAGATGGAAGGCGGGCCCGCGCAGGAGCTCCTGCCGGGAGTGCGCGCCGAGGAAGACGAAGAGCGGCGGGTCCACGACTCCGACGGTCATCACGTCGAGCGCGCAGTTCGGGCCGAGTTCCACTTTCAACCTGCAAGTTGGAAACCATGAAAGCAAGAAGGAAGGAACGAACAGATGCGACTCGTTCCACGCGTCGACGATCGGCTGCGTGAACGTGAAGTTGGCCGAGAAGCCCGTGTATTTGGTGTAGAAGAGCGTGATCGGAGTGCACTCGTCCGACAGCGTCCTGAACGCCCGAGTGGGTGAATGGAAAGCGGAGTGGGAACTCACAGGGGGCGCGTGTCGAGATCGCAGCTTCCGGTCGCCTCCGCCCATTGGCCGCCGAAGAGCAGCACAGGCACGAGAAACGACAAGAGCAGGCCGAAATTCATCGTGCCGAGCGAGAAAGACGGCCACTCGCCTCGCGGGTGCACAACGAAAAGCAATGAGCAAAGCCAGTTGATCGGTCGGCGTCGAAAGCGGAAAGCGAGAGTTGTTTTGTTTGTTGCGTGACTTTGCATGAGAAGAACCGAACCAACGAGTCGTTCGTTCCCGTTTCTCCCGTCAGTCCACTTTCTGCAGCCGCCCGCACGCGGTCGATCCGTCCGGCGCGATGAGCACGAGCAAGGAGAGCGTCAAGAAGTCGGTGCGCGGCAACCGGCGCGGGCAGCAGTCGGTGGCCACGTGCCGCTCGACGAAGACGGGCGGGCGAGCGGCGCTGTCGGCCGACGGCTCGACATCCGTGGCCACGCTGAACAAGGACCTCCAGCATCACCTGTCGATCAACGCCTGGTATCATGGCCTCGTTCGTTCCACCCTCTTCTTCCTCCCACTCATTCCTTTTGTTGCAGATGCCGCGCGACGAGATCGAGCGCTACCTCAAGAGCGACGGGGACTTTCTCCTGCGGAAGGTGGGTTGCGGGTGGCTCCACCACTAATCCATCCCGTTTCCTGCAGACGGAGGTGAACGGGAAGCCGCGGATCGCGATCAGCGTCCTCTGCAAGGGCCGCGTGCGCCACATCCTGCTGTCGACGCGCGGCAACGAGTGGTGCATTCGGCAGGTGCGCAAGCCGACGCTCGTCGAGCTCGTCGAGCATCACATGCGCGAGAAGACGCCCGTGCAGGCCGAGGGCACGCTGCTCGTGACGCCCATCGCGCGTCCCAACCACGTCATCCTGCACGAGCACGTGATCGTCGAGAAGAAGCTCGGTCGCGGCGCGTTCGGCGACGTCCACCGCGGCCTTCTGAAGGTGGGCGAAAAAAAGCACGAGGTCGCCATCAAGAAGTTCCGCGGCACCGTCGGCAAGCAGAAGCGCGTCGAGATGGTCAAGGTGCGTCTTCTCTGCTTCCGCTTCTTGTCACTCACTCGCTCACTCGTTGCAGGAGTTCAACGTGATGCGCGAGTTCGACCACCGGAACGTCGTGAAGGTGTACGGCGTGGCGACCCAGGAGGAGCCCCTGATGCTCGTGCTGGAGCTGTGCGCGGGCGGCGCGCTCAACATCCACCTGCGGGAGCAGCCGAAGACTCCCGTCGACCAGCTGGTCGAGTGGGCGAAGGATGCGTGTCGCGGAATGTGCTACCTGGCCGCTCGCAAGGTCCGTTCACCCTCTCTGTTCACTAACACAACGGCTGCTTGCAGGTGATCCACCGCGACATCGCCGCCCGGAACTGCCTGCTCGGCGACAAGAAGGTGCTCAAGATCAGCGACTTCGGCTTGTCGGTCTCCAACCAGGAGGAGTTCAAGATGGACCGCCTGAAACACATGCCCTTCCGCTGGCTGTCGCCGGAGACCCTCGGCTCGGGCGTGTTCAGCACCAAGTCGGATGTCTGGGCGTGAGTCCTCCACTATCATTCTTCTCTCCACTCAATTTTCGTTTAGCTACGGAGTGCTGCTCTGGGAGGTGTTCACGCGCTGCAAGACGGAGCCCTTCGCCGAACTGCACACCCCGAAGGAGGTGAAGGCGCACGTGATGGGCGGCAAGGAGCCGCTGCCCCCGCCCGAAGGCACGCCGCCGCTCGTCGCCACGGTCATGCGCCTCTGCTTCACGCACGAGTCGAAGGATCGGCCCGAGTTCGTCACGCTCCTCAAGCTGCTCGCCCCCGACGAGAAGCCGCCCACTTGATCGTCCTTTCGTTGTTCGTGCGAGCGAATAAACACGTCAGAAAAGCGTCCTCGATTTGTGTTGGAACAGTGAGGGAGTACCGAACTCTTCCGTTCGTCTCGCAAGCAACGACCCAACCAACGCCGAAAGCCCGCTCATTCGTCTTGTTTTCGATCGGCGGCGGTCGGTCGAGGCGCTCGAAAAATGCGGCTGTTTCTCGTGTTTCTGTTGTTCTTTTCGCTCGCCGAATCGGTGCGAGGATCTTCAGTGGACGATGATGTGCGTTCCCCCTTCCTTCCTCGTTTATCCGCTCATTCATCGGCAGAAGGAGAACGAATTTGGACCGTTCATCCGCTCGTTCTTGAACCTCGAGCACGTCGCGTTGAACGTCCCCAATCCCGCGGTGTTGGACGAGACGGCCGATCCGAAGCAGCGGGAGGCGTACGCGACGATCGCCCGTCTGCTGAACTCCCGCCTGAACGCGTCGCTCGATCCGTGCAACGATTTCTACGGTTTGTTCACTCCCTCACCCGTCGATCCTCGTTCTTTCGTTCAGATTACGTGTGCGGGAGCGAGCCCGCGTACACTTTCGACGAGGTGACGCAGGAGATCGCCGACTTCTTCGTGCGAACGGCGAATGCGGAGAAACCGGCGAGTTGTTTCGTTCTTTCCGCTCACTCCTCTCTGCTTGCAGGCAAACACCCTCTGGCAGCCGACCCACCTGTACGTGAAGAAGTGCGTCCAATTCTTCACGGAGGAGCGGCTGGAGCCCCGCGTGGACGAGCTGCACGCGCTGCGCTCCCGCATCGGCGACCAGTGGACGTTTCCGGGCCTCTTCGACGCCCTCGCCGACCTCCCGCCGCTGGACGGCCGCTCAGTCGCCCGGGCAATGGCCCTTATCCACCGACACGCGGGCTTCATGCGCTTCAATCTGCTCATGAAGGAGGGGCCATCGTTCTCGTGCAAGCACCGAACGATCTGGAGGTCACCCCGTGGACGACCGCCAACTTCCAGCAGGTCATGACGGCAGCGGCCGCCGCTTTGCGGTCGGGAGTGGGCACGAAGAAGTGGCACAAGGTGAAAGTCGGAGTGCAGCACCTCCAAAAACGATTGGACACTCGTGGATACCCGCGGTGAGTTCTTCTTGTTCCCTCCATTCACTTCTTTCCTCGTTGCAGCGAGAGACCGCAGTCCGCGTCCTTCGACCTGCTGGACGCCCTCTTCCCGCACTTCTCACTGTCCACCTACTTGCGGACTCTGCTGGATGGAATCGTGGACGTCGAAGCACTAGAGAACATGGGCGTATGGTTCGAAGACGGCGCCACGCGGAAGTACTTCGAAGTTCTCGACGACGCCGTCCGCGAAGCTCAAACGAACGGGACGATCGCCGCCGCCCTCGTCCATTGGATCAACTACGGGGCCGCCGAGTTCATGTTCCGCTCGCGCAACAAAGCGACCTTTTCCGAAACGGCCTTCGTCCAAGGCCGCTGCTTCCAGTCGGCCTTTGGATTGAGCGTCCCGATGGCCCGCCTACTGGTCGACGAGCACTTCGCCAACGACCGGGCGGCCCTCGACGCGCATCGGCTGAAGATCGCCGAGATGGCGGGTTTGGTCAAGAACAGCATGCGGTGAGTCCTTTGGATTGTTGCCAACTTCTGCTCACTCCTCCCTCTCCAGTGCGATGCTGCGCGAGGTGAACTGGCTGGACGAGGAGGCAAAGCGGGCGGTCGTGCTCAAACTGGACTCCGTCGAGTACGGCGTCTCCTTCCACTCGGCCCTCCTGAACGACACGACGGTCCTCCGCATCCAAGCACTCACTCGGCTGGAGTCCTCAATGCCCTTCCTCGAAATGCGCCGTCTTGCCATCGAAACGGGCCTCCGTTTGATGACCGTCGGAGGCCCAGCGCGTGTTCGGGATCACGCGGCTGATGTTCGTCGATCAGGTCTTCACGGTGAACGCTTTCTATACGCCGGGCGTAAGTTGCTGGACGGCAAGGGCGTCATTGCTTCGTTCAGAACAACCAGTTGAACCTGCCGCTCGGAATGCAAGTGCCGCCCTTCTTCCACTCCCACTTTCCGCCGTCGTTCGCCTTCGGAATGTACGGAGTCACCCTCGGCCATGAGTTGGGACACGCCTTCGGTTTGTTCGGCGATGGAAACCCAGGAGAATCCTCGTGTTGTAGATGGGAACAACATGAATTGGATGGACGCAATGGGCGTCCGGCACTCGCTGCTCACCGGCCGGCCGCTGCTGAAGTTCGACGAGCTCCGCAACTGCACCCTTCAGTTCTACACGGAGCTGAAACGCGCCGGTTGGCCGCCGATCAACGCGATGCTCACGAACGGCGAGAACTTTGCGGACCTCGTTGGTGAGTGCGCAGAAGCGAGAGGTCACTCCTTTCTTCTTGTCTGCAGGCATCCGCACGGCCTACCGCGCCTTCAAGGAGGTGGAGGAGCTGAAGGGACCGGAACCGCGGCTGAACGACCCCCGCCTTCGCTACTTCTCCTCCGACCAGCTCTTCTTCATCGCTTTCGGCAACACGTACTGCAAGAGCTTGAATTTGCCCACCGATGTGCACGCGCCCGGCTGGGCCCGCGTGTGGGCGTCGTTGGCGAACTTTGCGGCCTTCCGCTCGGCGTTCAACTGCCCGCTGGGCGCCCGCTACGCCCCCGCCCACGAATGTTTGCTGTGGGTCACGGAGCCGAAACCCGGTGAGTTCGATTGGCCTGCGGGAGTACACTCACCTGCTTCCTGCTTGCAGTCGAATGGGAGTGACGATCGAGCGATGGAGGAGGATGTCTCGTGTGAAAGTAGTCGTCTGTTTATTGTTGAGCTTGGTGGGAATAAACGTTTTGGATTGTGTCGCCGTTTTCTGACTTGTTTGGTCACCATCTGCTTGTTCGTCAAGAACGAAGAGATCACTCGTTTATTCAAGACACGCAGCAATTCCCGCGAACTAAAACGGCAACGAATGTGCGAGTACTCGCCGTAGAAGATAGACGCGTTTCCTGCTAGACCCCGCAGATCGTGGACGGCCGACTCAACGGACGACGGACTCTCCGCTCGCATTTTCGGGAATAAGGGGAGGCGGCGCTTACCAACGGAGCTTGAGCAAGTGAAACTAAAAAAAGAACGACCGTCCTCGCGGCAGAAGTCGCCGGCAGAAGATCCGCTTCTTCGACGAATCCACAAGATCGCGGGTTCCGCCGACCGCCGTCGAGTTGTCCCACGACCAGCGGCCGGCAGAAGTGGGCAGTCCGTTCGCTCGTGCAAACCTCGCGTTGCGTTGGCGCCGCGGAATAAGCAGCCCGTTGCGTTGGGCGTATACTCACGCAAATTCCGGCGCCGCCGGCGGGTATAAAAGCGGAGCCGATCGAGCGGAAACCTCGCAGTTCGCTGTTTTCTCTCCTCGCTCTCAACCTCCGCTCTCTCCTCCCCGCTCTCGATCGAAATGGCCCAGTCCGTCCCCCCCCGGCGACATCCAGACGCAGCCCGCGTCGAAGATCGTCTTCAACGCCCCGTACGACGACAAGCACACGTACCACATCAAGGCGAGTCTCCTCCTCCTTCCCCTCGTCCATCCACTAACCGCTCCTTTTTGCAGATCGTGAACGCGGGCGGCCGTCGCATCGGATGGGCGATCAAGACCACCAACATGAAGCGCCTCGGCGTGGACCCGCCGTGCGGCGTCCTGGACCCCAAGGAGGCCGTCCTCATGGCCGTCAGCTGCGACTCGTTCCAGTTCGGTCAGGAGGACACCAACAACGACCGCATCACCATCGAGTGGACGTGAGTGCCGCCTGCCTTCCGTCTCTCCACTCATCCGCCCGCTTGCAGCAACACCCCCGATGGCGCCGCCAAGCAGTTCCGCCGCGAGTGGTTCCAGGGCGACGGCATGGTGCGCCGCAAGAACCTGCCGATCGAGTACAACCCCTGAACGTCCTCCTTCTCTTCCCTCTCCTTTCCCTCCCCCTTCCGTCGTTGTTCCCTCCTCGTTCGCGAAGTAAATCCCATTCCTTGAACTCTGTTCGGCTTGTCTGTTGGATGAGGATGAAAGCAACTAGCAGGTCTCTGCTGCTCCGTCTACTCCTCGCGTTCTCCCTGCAGTTGCTAATCTCGTCTTCCTGTACGACTCGAGCCGTCGCCGCCAATTGTCGCTTCGCGCGCCCGTCCACTCGTGCAGCCGACTCGTCCGCCCTGCGGAAGGCCTCGAAGCGGGCGGAGGCCGAGCGGAGGCAGATAGCCGCCCTCCTGAACCAAGTGGAGGCCTCCCGTTCGGAGCAGAAGCAGAAAGTGAGTTCAAAAGAGACCGATCGAAGCTTTCGCCCGGTATGCAGAAAGCGGCCTGGAATCGATCGAATCGCTCGCGAAAGTCCAAACGCGCGCCGACCGCTTTGTCCGACCTGCCGCAATCCACCGCCTACAAATTGCTGAATCTGGAGAGCGCCGTGGGGCCGAAGATGCTCCAAGGAGGAGTAAGTGGGCTGGAAGGCGGAGAGCAATCGAGTATGCAGGCTCGTCCGCCGGCTCCCGACCAGCCGCCGGCCATTCCGCAGAGCCCCGTAGCGAGCACTCCGCGGCAACTGCAGCCCGAAACGTCGTCGGTCGTGATCCAAGTGCCCGTCGAAGTGCGCACGCCGCCGTTGACTTCGTTCTTGTCTGCGCAAATCGCCCGCCCGACGAGTGGAACCCAGCCTCGCGTTGCTGCAGATTGGCTCGTTTGCGTGTCAGACATCGTGCGCGCCGCTCACGAGGATCGCGCCCGCCGCGAGCACCTGGAGCAAAAGATTCGCGGCGAATTCGCCTCGCTGCGGGAGCACCACCTTGCGGACACCGAGGACGAGGAGGAGTGCGGTGTGGAGAACGACTTCGTCGACCACAAATTCGACGTGTGTTCTCTACTTGTTTCTTTTCACCTGCTTGATTGCAGGTGCCCATTTGGGGACGAAGAAGTACGCCGACCCGAACATCCGCCTCGAGTTCATCTACAAGCCCCTGCAGCGCAAACTAAAGCGTCGTCTGTGGCAGCAACGCGCCTCCCTGCTCCGCAAGCATCAGTCCGACGCGTAGGCGAGAAGTTGTGCGAATAAACGATTTTCCAACGTTCCGTGCTGGTGGCTTTGTTCGTCGAAAAATCACCGTTGCTGCGTCCTATTCTTGACGTATGACTGCAGGCTTAGGCTTAGGCTTAGGCTTAGGCTTAGGCTTAGGCTTAGGCTTAGGCTTAGGCTTAGGCTTAGGCTTAGGCTTAGGCTTAGGCTTAGGCTTAGGCTTAGGCTTAGGCTTAGGCTAGGCTTAGGCTTAGGCTTAGGCTTAGGCTTAGGCTCAGGCTTAGGCTTAGGCTTAGGCTTAGGCTTAGGCTCAGGCTCAGGCTCAGGCTTAGGCTCAGGCTCAGGCTCAGGCTCAGGCTCAGGCTCAGGCTTAGGCTCAGGCTTAGGCTCAGGCTCAGGCTCAGGCTCAGGCTCAGGCTTAGGCTCAGGCTCAGGCTCAGGCTCAGGCTCAGGCTCAGGCTTAGGCTCAGGCTCAGGCTTAGGCTCAGGCTCAGGCTCAGGCTCAGGCTCAGGCTCAGGCTCAGGCTCAGGCTCAGGCTCAGGCTCAGGCTTAGGCTCAGGCTCAGGCTCAGGCTCAGGCTCAGGCTCAGGCTCAGGCTCAGGCTCAGGCTCAGGCTTAGGCTCAGGCTCAGGCTCAGGCTCAGGCTCAGGCTCAGGCTCAGGCTTAGGCTCAGGCTCAGGCTTAGGCTCAGGCTCAGGCTCAGGCTTAGGCTCAGGCTCAGGCTCAGGCTCAGGCTCAGGCTCAGGCTCAGGCTCAGGCTCAGGCTCAGGCTCAGGCTCAGGCTCAGGCTCAGGCTCAGGCTTAGGCTCAGGCTCAGGCTTAGGCTCAGGCTCAGGCTCAGGCTCAGGCTCAGGCTCAGGCTCAGGCTGGCTAGGCTCAGGCTTAGGCTCAGGCTCAGGCTCAGGCTCAGGCTCAGGCTCAGGCTTAGGCTTAGGCTCAGGCTCAGGCTCAGGCTCAGGCTCAGGCTCAGGCTCAGGCTCAGGCTTAGGCTCAGGCTCAGGCTCAGGCTTAGGCTCAGGCTCAGGCTCAGGCTTAGGCTCAGGCTCAGGCTTAGGCTCAGGCTCAGGCTCAGGCTCAGGCTCAGGCTCAGGCTTAGGCTCAGGCTCAGGCCTAGGCGAGAAGATCTGTGGGGGATGAGCTCCGAGTTTCCGGGCCACGGGATCTTCCCTTTACTTTCCACTTTAGACGGTCGAGCATTGAGCGCCGAGGGGCTTTCTTCCACTCTCTCTGAAAGCAAATGAAAGCGACAGAACGTGAATAAGCAACGAACCTTCCTTAATGAGCACTTGCATCTTGCCGCTTTCGCCTGGAATCCCGCCTCTTGCATGCCTCGGCCAGCAGCTTGGAGTTAGCCATAATTTGCTGCATTTGGCCCAAAATGTCGAGGTTCCTGTTGAACGAAAGCGGTTAGATGGGGGCACTACTGATTTGCATAGCGAATTTTGACGGGTGATTCCGAGTGGCACGTGAGTTTGAAGTGACCGTTGATGGTGCGCAGTTGGCGGAGAGTCTGCGGAAGGTTGATGTCCTCGACGCGTCGATGTCGACGGAGATGTGGAGCTCTTCGAGATGCTCGTTTCGGTCGAGCGGGCCACGGATGCGCAGTTGGGTTTCCTCCCGCGTTCAAACGGAAAGCTCAATTTGGCGGCTCTTCAGACGGAAGACGTCAGCGAGGTCTGCAAAGAAGAATGTGAGGAGTTGCTCTCCGCTCTTCCACTTACAGCGATTGCCGCTGGGCTCGCCGTTTTGCCTGACCATGACGAACGCTCGCCGAATTCGACCGCTTTGAGCGGAGTCGCCCGCTTCCGGATGAGCGTTGCGATGCGCAGGGAGTCCGCTTTTAGGGTGCGTCACGCAGTCGGGCAGCGAGTCGAGGAAGAAGTTGGCGTGCGGGTAGTCGAGGCCGCACGTGGTCAGCCGGATCGACGACAAGGACGGGAGGGCTAAAAGCAGAAGGAAATGAAGGAAGAGCAAAGCGATCACTTACCGCGCAGGTTCGTAGCCACTCGCATCCACTGGCGCAGCAGCATAAAGTCCACGTTCTCCGGATAGGCCCGCCTTTCCACGCTCAATGAGGTCGCGCTCGTGCGCGAAGTGAGCAGAGTCGCGACGCCCTCGGCCGTCTTCGCGTACGCAACGCAACAGATGAACTTCTCGAGGGACCACACGCCTTCGCTGTCCAGCCAAATCTTCGCCGGACCGAAGAGCGTCGAGTCGAAAGAACGCGTCCAGAAGGAGCGATTGACGAGCAGGGCGCGGGCGGGCGGATTGGCGGGCTGCTCGCGATCTTCGTTGAGGATCGCTTCTTGGTGGTGGCGGCCCACGGGGAACAGGAGCCATGCACGTCCGTTCGGCTGCAGGCAGGGCGGGAACTGAACGAGCTGGAAGTCCGTCGTCCTCCGGCATCTCCACGTTGTCGGCCGGCCGCATTCCTTGGCCCGTGGTTGCTCGTCGTCTCTGGCCTCTTCTTCGATGCGTCGCTTTCTTGGGGTGGTCGCCATCGTGTCTGGAATGTGTAAGGAATTCGAGAAATTTCGAAATTAATCGACTTTGGACGAATTTTGGAGAAACGAGCGGATTTTAGGGGTAGTTGGTCAAAAAACGTCAAGAACTTGTTCAGATCGCTCAGAAAGAAAGACTCACCTTGATTGACCGACCTTCCGACCGAAATCGACGAGCAAACAGCACGAACCGACGAGACGGAAAGCGGGCGAGCAGTCGGGACGCCCAAGTGCAACGGAACGCCAAGCCGTCTGCCGTTCGCGTCTCCGTGGCGAAGAACTCGAGCGGCCGATTCGTCCGCCCACCCGACAGCGTTCGTTTGGGTCGAAGGCGAACGGCAAGACGAGTGGGAATGACAACCAAGCGGCGTATATCGAAAGAGTGCTCGCAGAGGATCTGCTCGCGGCTTGCTCGTTCCTCATTTCGTTTTTGTTGCGAGCAAAGAAGCGATCAAGTGCCCGCCGAACGATCGGATAGGACCGCCCGTTTCCCCGAGGCTGTCGGAAGTGTTTGGAGCAATTGAATTCATTTGAGGTGGCCGGCTGCTCCAGCCGAATGCGGGTAATTCGGCTGCCGGCTGTTTTTAATGGACCACTCGCAAGAAACTCGAATTAACCTCAATTTATCGGTTCTCTTTCTCCCAGGGCCCCTCCCCGTCCAGAAGTTCCTCCACTCCCTCAACATAGTCTTGATTCGAGTCCTCCTCCGATCCCCACCTGACTGGCAGCCTGGGTGTCAACCTGCTGTGCCGGTGGGTGTTGGGCGTGGTTTTTGTCCCCCCGGGTTTTTTTTTTTTTTTTTTTTCCGGAGGCAGAGGCTCATTTAACTGCTCGCCCGTCCAGCAGTTCTTCTTTATCTTACACAACGCAGGTCTCGATTCGGAGTCCTCCTCCGGGCGATCCCCTAACGACCGGCAGCCCGGCGGGGATTCCGAACACGCGGCGTCCGTCGGCACTCGTCGCTGCTAAAATCTGCCACTCACCAGCCAATCGTTTCTTGCCGGGGAGTTTGGGCGGCAGAGTTAACGGAAGCTCGCTTTTTGTCTGTTCGGCGACCTCGAAGCACCTCACCGAAGCGAACGGCCTTTTCTTTCAACTCATCAGAGCAATCGCGTTCAATCTCACGTCTCTTCTTCCAATCGCGTGCAGGAGCCGCAGCTCGCCGCTCCTTCCGTTCGAATCAACTTGCAAACGGCCGCCTCGTTGAAGCCGTGCTCGAGCAGAAGCAGCGACTTGTTCAGCTGGCGCACGTCCGCGAGTCGCAGTCCGAAAGGCCGCTAGAACCGGAACACGTGCCGTCCATCCAAAGTCAAACGAAACAGATTCCAGCTGGTGACCGGCGGTGGAGAACGACCGCTGAAAATAAGGGCATTGATCGCTGCACACGAACTGGCGGGAGCGAACGGTCGCGTCGCCGCGCATCAGCACCGTGTTTCGTCCAAAAACCTCCATGGCTTCGACGATTCGAGGCAACGCCCGACCGTTGAGCAGCCCGGAAGCGACTAAAAGCGGGCAACAATCACAACAAGATCGTCTTCTTACCGCCGTCATCCTCGAAACAAATCCAACACGTAAATCGACCTCGCGCCGAGCGCCGCGTCCTCGGCGGCGATCGTCCAGCGGTTTGATCGTCGACTCGCGAAAGTTGGGAATTGCGGGAAAATTCATCGGTTGCCCGTCGAACTCGTCCATCCCAAGAACGGGGCGGAATTGCTTTGGCGTTGAGTGCGCGGCGGCTTGTCGGTCGGCACATGGGTGCCGTCCACTGCCCACTTCTCGATGGTGGATGACCGCGAGGAATCCCGCCCGCAGTCACCGAGCTGAGGAACCGAATCGGTGATCGAGCGGACGGTTGGGTCCTCTACTCGCCTCCCCGCGCACCTCATCGATCCGCACGTCCTCGAAGGCTGCCGCACTGCGATCGGCCCACGTGAAGCCGGCGGGACGGCGCGGGAATTTGTAGGTCGACAGGTTTCTCTGATTGCTTTTCGCGTGTTTATTGTCATTTTTGCAATGAACGATCCACAGCGTTCAGAAGTTGAAGTAAGATGTGCGGGATCGTCGAGTTGGAGAGCCTCCTTCCTCGAGTGGCCTCTACGGCGTTCGCCTCCGCTCGCCGCCTTCCCGTCAGGCGCGCGAACTGCCGGGCGGCCTGCGAACACGCGCGAAATGCGAGCGGCGGCGGCGATCAAGTCGGAGGGTCGCCGAACGCACCGCGTGGTCGCTTTTTCGCGCGCTTTCCGCCACCCGCTCGAGCCATTCGGCGGTTGTTTTGCTTTGCGAGCGGCGTCCAGTTTGCTCCGACTGCCGGCTGTCGGCTTCGATTTGCGTTGATTCTAACTGCTCCTTTGACTTTCCGCTCCAAATTCGTCTGCTTTCAGCTCATCGATCCACTTGCGAAGGGCAGTTCGCGAGAATCACAACCCGAAGAGGTTCTGTGCAGCCTCTTGCTCTGCCCCAAGTCGGGCGCAAAGCTGATGGCGACCAAAACTTCGGAAGATCCTCGCCGCGACGACCAGACGCCGGACGCTCAGAAGGCGGCGGACGCCCCGATGGAGTCGGACGACCTCCGCCGCTGGAAGTTGGCGCTCGAGCAGCCGGAAGCCGCAAAGAAGTTGACGAAAGAGTTCTCCGATTCGCGCAGTAAGTGCTCTTTCTTTTCTTTCAATCTTTCCACGACTTCTCTTCTTTCAGATGCCAAGCAGCAGGCCGGAGAGGCGTCTGGTGAGTACGGTAAGAACTGCCTGCACAGGGCGTTCACTCACGTTATTTCAGGAGATCCCGAAGACAACAAGCAGCCGGAGGCCGAGGAGATGGAGAGCGAGGGTGAGTTCTTCTCGCCGCTTCTTCCCTTCCACTCCTCCGTTCAGCCCCGACCGCCCCGCTGCAGGCCGCCCGCGCGAGCTTCGAAAACGACCGGGACTTTCGGTTCACGTGCGAGCTGGCGGGCTTCCGGCCGACGGACGTCCGCGTCCGCCACTGGGGCCGCCTGCTGATCGTCGAGGCGCGCCGGCGGGAGGCGGGCGCCGTCTTCGCGCACGAGCGGACGGACCGCTTCGAGTGCCGCCTGCCGATGGCCGTCGAGCGGCGCGTCCTGACGGCGCGCTGGACGGCCGACCGCCTCGTGGTCGCCGCCCAGCCGACCGAACTGCCAGCCGGCGGGGGCGCCGAGCGGGAGGTCCCGGTCGAAGTCGACGAGCCGCCCGTCGCCGCCGTCTGAATCCTCTCGTTTCTTCCCATTGAACTGCTTGTCGCGTGGGATTGTTCGTCGAAATAAAAGCGTTGTGATCGGAGCGTCACGGAAGGAAGCAAGTGGGCGCCGTGTGGACGGAGGTCGATGAGTGTGCGGGACGACGGGCAGCGGAGAAGAGCGACCCACACAGCCGCCCGCCCGTCTGCAAGCGGCCCATCCGCCCGCCCGGAAGAACGCGCTGCCCGTTCGGAGGGCGGGCGGGCAGGTGAGGGAAGAGGAAGGAGGAGGGCGAGGGAAGAGGAGGGAAGGGCGGCGGCGGAGAAGTGGGCAGACGGGCGGCCGGGCGGCGGGCGGCTTGCGCAACGCAGTCGGCGAGGGGCGGCGGCCCTCCGCGGCGGCCTCGTTTGGAGGGCGGCCACTCGCCTTTTTCGTTCGCCTCGCTGCCCGGTCGGTCGGTTTTCGCCGCTCTCCTCTCCGAAATTCGGGTGTTCGCGATGTTCGGCCGCCTTCAAGCCGAATTCTCGCTGCTCCTCGCCTTCTTGTTGTTCGCCGGGGCCGCGGCGACCGGCTGCGTGATGAAGGGCACGACCGAAAACTTCGTGTGAGTTCTCCGTGTCGTCCACTTGCCGCTCCCTTATTCCTCCGTTGCTGCAGGACCATCAAAACCGCCCAAGACTGCCGCTCGACCTCCAGGACGCTCGTCCTCGCCCGCGAGTCGCTGGACTTCACCGTTCGCCCCAACGGCGATGTCCACGCGAGCAAGTGAGCAAACCGTGGCGTTCGTTCTGCTCACCTCCTTCGTTGCAGGATCACGTTCAAGTTCGGCTCCAGCTGCAGCGCAAAGATGGACGTGGTCTTCGTTTCCGGTTCGGGCGGCAAGAAAACGCCGAAGGTCGAGTTCAACGGCAAGACTTTTCTCTTCTGTTCGTCGAGTGACCGAACGTGTTTCAGGGGAATCGTCAATGCAGTTCGAAGTGAAGGGCGCGCTCAACACGTCCGCTCTGGTCTTCAGCTCGTTCTGGAGCAAAGAGCTCAAGAAGACGTTCGCGTGCAGCAACCCGTTCTATCAGCGGAATGCCACCCACTTCTCGCTGGACGTTGCGGTCGAGTGGGACGGAGCGGCGCCCAACCTCGACATCAAGTTCGTGAGTTCTCTTCCCGTTCTTGGCCTCTGCTCATCCCCAACTTCAGGAGAACGCGTCGCTCTTCGAGTACACGGCCAACGAGATCCTCGGCCTCGTGGGGATCACGGTCGCTGCGGCTCTGTAAGTTCCCTCACCCCATCGTTCCGTTCATCTCTTTCTCCATTTCAGGGGCTTCTTCTTGGTCGTCGGCGCGCTCGTGGGCGGCGTGTTCGCCTGCCGCCACTTCAAGTGGCTCTGCTGGAGCGGCCGCGGCAAGACGGCGCCCGTCGCCCAGCCGGCGGTGAAGACGGCCGGCTCCCGCCGCTCGCAGCGAACGGCGAAAGCGGCGGCCGCTCCCGCGCCGCTCCTCCCGACGCCCACGCCGACGACGATCACGCCCCTTTCGCGGGGCCTGACGGTCCACGACGAGCCCCCGCCGCCGACCGTCGAGCATCCGCCGGCCGGCGGGAAGAAGAAGAAGGCGGAGCCGTCCACGATCACCCACTCCATCGGCCTCACGTGCCACGATGACCCGCCGCCCCGTCGTCCGCTTGGCCCGCCGTCCAAGCCGAACGCCGCAAAGAAGAAGGAGGAGGGCTGCGGCACGAAGACGGCGGACGCCTTCGGCCTGCACGTCCACGACGAGCCGCCGCCGCCCAAGACGCCGAAGCGCTCGAAGTCCGCGGGCCTCACCGTCCAAGACAAGTCTGAGCCTACGAAGACCGTCTGGACGGGCGCCACTGTGGTCACCGAGGAGGGCTCCAAGCCGTCGAAGGTGAGTTCTCCGCTTCCCCTCTCCTCTCTTCTAATCCCCCTCGCTGTTGCAGGAGAGCGCACCGAGCGGCCCTTCCGGCAGCAAGTGAGGAGAACGAAATTGGCCGTCGTGGGAGCAAGTCCCGATTTCTTCTTTCTGTCTGTTTTCCTTAGGAATAAAAACGTTAGGTAGAAGTGGATCGAATTTGATGAAATGAAACGAGTGGGGTGCTCGTCGGTTGGGAAGAGTTCTTTGCGGATTCGGGGAAGAACAATCACGAGCCATCCACCTCTTCATCTCTCGCCTCCTTCTCGCTCTTCTTGCGCTGTTCGCCGTCGAAGCGACGAGCGGCTGGACGGACTCGAACGCCCGCCGCTCTCTCCTCTCGGAAATTGAAAGACGACCGCAACGGCGGACGCGTTGCGAGCCGCGGACGAACGGCGGAGCAAATTCAAGATCGTCGCTCGTTTCTTTCTGCTGCCGGGTTGCTCGACGCGTGCGGATCGCAAGTGAATGGCGGGGACGTTCGTCTCAAACAAGCGGATGAATGGAGTTTGTTTCTAAGAGTCTCCACTGGAATCGCGACCGCTTTATTGCACGTAGCAAACGATCGGATGAAGGTGCGGGTGTTTGCCGGTTGGTTCAAAACGACAGAACCAAAACAAACGATGACGAAATTTTGATTAAAATCGATCGAAAACACGAGAGGACGTCAGGGAACGTCTACGATTCCTCAATGGTTCACATCCTCCAATTGTTCGAATCGATCGATTTAATTCGAGGCCGCGGTCCGTGTCTTCGCTTCAAATGACGGCGATCCAGCGTTTCTTCCTCGCCCTTGGGGAAGCGGTCGGGCAGGGGATCTCCGAACTGCCGACCACACCCTTGAGCACTCCTCCGAGCATTCCGCGAGCTCGACCGATAACTTCGATGAGATCCACACCGATCAGGATTCTTGCTCCAATTTCACCGCCTTCTTCTGCCCGCCACTCGCGACAAATTCGAGTAGTGGATTCGTGCAGCTGAATGCAGACGAGGTAAGTGGCTTCAGATTTGTGTTAGAAAGGAAACTGCGGGAATAAGAGAAACAGGGAAGACTGCAAGGTTCTTCTCCTGTGCCGCAGAGAATGGCCGAAACCCAACCGTTACTCGCCCACTCTTCTACCTCTCCCCTCACTCTCCTCGTTTCAGCTCCTGCCCACCGAACGCAACCTCCTGCATTTTGTGGAGGCCTGCGAGCGGCACAAGACGGAAGAACCGAACGGAACGATCGACTCAAAGGACTTCCGCAAGGTCGTGGGCGTCCCCTTCCCGCTGCTGGACGGCGACTTCGACGCGGCCGACGTGGCGGTCGGGGCGACGCTGTGGGGCCGGGCGGCCGCCTTCTTCAAGCGCGCCCTCGACCTCGACTTCCTGCTCGCCTTCCGCGTGCTGCCGGTCGACAAAATCGGGCGCGATCGGGACATTTTCCTCCGCCAAACCCACACGCCGCTGCTGCCCGCCGATTTGCGGCCGCTGCTCGCCCGACTGAACGCCAACGTTTCGGAGGAGGCCGTCCGAAAACTGCACCTGCTGGACGCGTTCCTGCACCCCGAGCCAAAGAAAGAGACGACTTTCGAGTACGAGGTGTGAGTGCACGGATTGTCGTTGGATTCTGATTGATTTGTTGCAGTTTTGGACGGTGAAGGAGGCCCGAGCGTTCGCTTTCGTCCACTACTTCGCGAACCTCCTCTCGTACGCGGTGGTCGTGGAGGTGGACGAGGAGGACCTCTTTTTCTACGTGCAGGACGGGCGGGCGCTCCGCCGCCGGCTGGACGTCGACGAGCTCCGCGCGCACTTCGCGGCGGACGGCGAGCTGGAGGAAGTCGTGTGCAACTACCTCCACCTCGTCCTCCTCCACCACTCCGATCTCCGCCGCCTCGACTGCGACGCGAAGGCCGCCGAACTGATGCCCGAACTGGCCGCTCGCGTCACCTCCCGCCGCTCACTCCAGCGAAACTTCGGGCGGCACGAGGACGAGAAGACGCGGGCGGAGATCGCGGCCCGCTTCAACGAGACGACCGCCCGCATCAAGGCCGCCTTTGCGGTGAGTCGTTTGGGACGGGGGCAAGCGGCAGGTCGCAGGGGAGTGGCGAGATGAGCGATCGCCTGTTCTTTGAGACACGCACTTCCCTTGTGTGTTCCGACGGGTCTGTCAAAGAGAACAAAGCTCAGTGTCCCCTTTCAACGCCTCGCGACCTCACTCACGATCACTCCGCCGCTTTCAGCCGGTGGTGAACTCGCTGAGCGGCGTGGGCGACGCGGCGAAGGCGCGAATTCTAAGCCGCGTCGGGGCGGCGCTGCCCGAACTCGACGGGATCACGAACCACGTGGACGAGGAGGCGCTGGAGGAGACGTTCGCGGAGCTCCGGCTGGACGCGACGGCCGGCTTCCCGCAGCTCCTCGCGCGGGCGTCGAGCTTTCGGTTGGACCCCGACTTCGTCGAGGCAACGCGGCCGACGCGCCCGCTCGCCGAAAAAGTGAGTAGTCGGCCGGACGGCGTGACTCCCGAATTTGCAGCGCGGGATGCCGCTCCTGCTGCCGTTTGACGCGCTCGCCGCTCGTCCGCCCACCGTCCTCGGGCCGTCCACGCCGGCGGCCGTTTGGTTCGGCCGGCTGGGGCGCGAGATTGCGGCGGCCGTCTGGAAGTACGCGAGCGGTGAGTGACGACCGGCAGTCGGCCGTTCCTTCAAGCAGGAGTTGCAGAAGGTGAAGCGGAAGTGCGGCGAGTGTTGAAGGCCGACGCCTCGTGCTTCTTCTCCCGCTACGGCCTGCAGCGACGCGAAGAAGTGGCCGCCATCAATGAGGAGGTCATCGGTGGGTATCGCCCTTTCTTTTCATCCTTCTCGTTGCCCCCGTTCAGTGCTGAAAATCGCGTACGGCGCCCTCCTCGCCCACTTGTTGCAGCACGGCGACGCCGCGAATTCCTCGCTGCGTCCCGAGGAGGCGTTCTTCGCGGCCGCCCGACTGCACGAGTGCGACGCGCGGACGGAGTGGGCGCTGCGGAACACCACGGAGTTCGCGCTCGCTTTCCACTGCGCCGCCCAAACGACCGCCGCCGTCTGCCCGCTCGTCCGCTTCGACGCGCCGTTCACTCGGGAGTCCCGCCCGCCCTTCTCGTTCTTTTCGTTCGCGCAGTGCCCGAATCGAAGCGCTCGCTGAACATCCCGCCGGCGCCCGTCCGCTCGACGCCCGTCCTCGACCGCCTCTCGGCGGACATCGAGTACCGGCTGAACGGTTCGTTCAGCTCTCAGTCCTGATCACAAGTCGCCCAAGTGAGCGTGAGCCCGTGCGAGAACTTCTACGAGTACGCGTGCTCCGCCCGGCCCACGTCGCCCTTCCTGCAGACGCACAAGAACAATCTGAAGGTGATCCGGCGGGCGTTGGAGCGCGACGTGATGGAGGCGGACGTTCGTTCCCCTTTCCTCCTTCTCCCGTTGATCCCCGCTCGTTTAGACGACGCCCGTCGTCTACCTGAAGAAGCTGCACGAGCTCTGCGAGTTGAGCGGCCAGCCGGTGGACCCGCCGTTCGACGCCAAGGAGCTGGCCGCCGCTTTTGCCCGCTTGAATGGAGTCGTCCTCACGCTGCCCGCTCGCCCCGAAGCGGTGGCCGGACGGCCGTTCGTCGGCGGTTTCCTCCGGCTGCTCGCCGCCGTGCAGCGCGAGTGGGGCGCCGCCTCGTTCCTGGAGCTCCGCACCCACCGGCCGCGCGACCAGCCGCCGCAACTCGCCGTCCGCCTCGACCGCGAGCGCAACGATAAGGCGGCCAAGCGGGAGCGTGAGGAGCGGGCGGCCGCGTGGCGCGCCTTCTTTTCGCCCGGCTTCGGCAACTCCAGCGACCTCGAGGAGGTGATGGCGAGCGTCGATGCGTTCCGCGCGCACATGGCCGCCACTCCCGCCGCCGCCGGTCGCCAGCGTTCGGCGTCCCAATGGCGAGCGTTGGGCGTCGATTGGCGGAATTTCTTGGCGCCCCTCTTCAAGGGCGAGACTTTTGACATCCCCTACATTGAGGCCGCCGATGCCTTCGAATTTCTCGCCCGCAACGACTCGGCGCTGCGGGCGGGAGCCGCGAACGCGCTCGTCGAGGACGTCCTCTTCCACCTGCTGACCGTCCAGAAAGCGCCCAGCTGCCTGGAGTTCGTGGTCGAGGCGGGGCCGCTCCTCATCGCCCGGCTGCTCGTCGACCGCTTCCTGTGCGAAACTGTTCGCAGAAAAGAAGAATGAAAACAGAAGTTGATTGTTGTTCCTTTTACGCCTTGCCTCTTGTCCCTTTGCTTTCGATCCCCGCCCGAAATCGTCCATTAGATTCCGCTTTCGCCCTTCCTTTTCCCCCCTCTCCTCCGCCCTTAGATTTATGGCCTTCCCGATTCGCCCCTCCGCCCCAACTTCCCGCTTCCCTCGATCTTCCGATTTCTCCTCACTCCTCCGTTTTGTTCGCTAGTGACCGGCAGAATAAAACGATCCTCCCAATAGGCGAGAATTTCTTTCAAGTCCGCTGGAGTCCGGACATTCCCCACGCGCTCCGCTCGCGAGCGATTCGCGCGGCCGCTGCGGGAGTTCGTGAATTCGATCAAGTTCGCTTTCAAGGCACATCCGAACAGGAGATCCCTCCAATCAATCCTCGTTGCAGGGGATGATCGAAGAGGTCGGCTGGATGAGTGCGGAGAGCAAACTGCGGGCGTTGCGCAAGCTGGACGCGATGCTCAACGAGATCGCCTTCCCGCCGCTTCTCGTGGACGACGAGACGTTCGAGCGCGCCACCGCCGCCAACGAGTGGGACTTTCGGCATCCGCTGAAGCGCGCCTACCGCAACAACGCGTATGTGACGCTGCGGGCGAGTGTGCTGGACGCGCGGCGGACGTTCGTCGTGGCGGAGCCGGCGGCCGTGAACGCCGCCAACATGCTGAACCTCAACGCCCTCCTGCTGCCCATCGGGATGCTCAACGAGCCCTCCTACTCGCCCGACTACCCGCTTTCCGTCGTCTTCGGCCGCATCGGCTTCATCATTGCGCACGAGTTGTTGCACTCGTTGGTGAGTTGAACGTCTGGATGCTCATTGCTTTCGGTTTGCAGGACCCGGTCGGAATTCACTTCGACGAGAACGGGACGCTCGTGCGCGAGACCATCCTCGACAAGGCGGCCCGCGATCACATGCAGACGGTGGCCGACTGTTTGGAGGAGCAGGCGAGTTGCGGCCGCTCATTTGTTCAATGCTCTCGTTGGTTCGTTGCAGTACGCGCAACGATGCCGAGTGGACGAGGACGGGCGACCGGAGTGGTGAGCGCTCCCTCCTTCCCACTCATTCCCTTCTTCCTTTCAGCATCGACGCCCAGACGACGCTGGCGGAGAACTTTGCGGACAACGGCGGTGCGTTCCGTCGAGTTGAACGGCGAGAAACGAGTCGTCTTGCAGGAATCCGCGCCGCTCACCGCGCCTTCCACACGGCGATCGCGTTACGCGGCCCCGACGAGCGTCTGGTGGGCGAGTGGACGTCGCAGCTCTCCTCCGACCGCCTCTTCTTCGTCGCCTACGCGCAGTCGTGGTGCTCGACGGCCGCGTTGAATCTGCGCGACGAACACGCGCCGGGCCGCGCGCGCGTCAACGAGGTCCTTGCGAACTTCCCCGCCTTCCGCGACGCCTTCAACTGCCCGGCGGGTTCTCGTTTCGGCCGCCCGGACGTCTGCCAGGTGTGGACCGATGAGATGAGCGCTGACTTGAAGAGCGCCTTCGATTGAGCAAGTGAAGGGTTGAAGTTGAAGGAATAAACAGCAGCATTCGCCGAATGGGTTTTTGGAAAACGATACCCACGGTTTTGTGTACTCTCTCGTCCAAACGACGGGTAAATAGCAGAAGATAACCGACGTTTGTCGGTTGGATTGGTGCTCGCCCCGGCAGTTCGCTCGATTTCATCGTCAGCCGTCCTCTCGTCGGTGGCTTTCCGCTCGATCGGCGCGGCCGCCTGTTGGTGCGACGGGCATCGACGAGAACACATGGAGAGGCCGCATACCGCTCGTCACATGCAACTCCAACCAAAAACAATCCTAGAGGTCAGCGAAAAGCAGCGGGAAGAAAGGTGTTTCTTGCGCGATGCCCCGCGGACATCCTTCGAACTCCTCGCCCACGCGGTGCATGCAAGAGTGATAGACCAGCCGACGTTCGCCCCAGTCGCCCGACCAAGCCGACCTTTTCCGCGCGGAATGGAGTGGCCGGCCGGGCAGACGAGCCGCTTTCCGAACCTCCCGGTCGACGGCGATTCGCTGATCCGAGTGCTCGACGATCGCTTTGTTTTCGTCTTCAAATCCGACGGTCAATTCGGCGACACGATCGTCGTGCTGGATTTGTTTCAAGGCGTGCAATGGCAAGCGGAACTCAACTGCAATCCACCGCTTTCTTTCGTCCAGCCGCTTCCGTTCGACCAGCAAGCCGGTGCTGCCGCAACGGGTGGGCACGATGGAGGTCCTCGACCGGAACACGCTGCTGCTGTTCGGGAACAAAGAGGAGAATCGAGGTAACGTCCACGCGTGCACGTGCTAAACGAAGCCCTTTTTCAGTCGCCTTCGTCGGTGGACCGGACACGCACTGGAATCTCTTCCGTTTGGATTGGGAGCGCCTCACGTTCGCGTCGCTCCACCCGCGGCCGCCGAAGCTGCCGGGATTCCGCGTGACGAACCTGCGCGTGCTGAACGATTCGTTGCTTCTGCTCAACCGCGAGCTCAACCGATCGGCCGTCCACGAGCTGGACCTCACGAAGCGGATCCCCCAACTGCGTCTCGTCCACTCGATCGGCGAGCAGGAGGGTGGGCGGCACGCCTCCAGCTGCTTCCACTTCTTCGACCACCGCTTCTGGTGGTTCGAGAAGGCGGCGATCACTTCCGTTCGCTACTTCGACGTGCGGGAGCGACGGGCGCACACGATCACCCTGAAGTTGCCCGCCGAAATGGAGAAAGCGAAGAAATGGGTGGGCGGGCATCGAGTGGAGCACTCCCCACTTCTCCCTTTCGTTCAGGAACTCGCGAACTTGTGCCTCGGACCGGACGAGAAAATCCACACCGCCCGCTTCTCGCACACCCAAACGGGCCTCTCGTCCCTCATGGCCGTTCTCGACCTCCGCCTCTGCCAGTGGAACGTCACCCTGGAATTCGCGACGAGCTTCGGCGCTCCGGTTTGGGCGTTGGGGAGCGTCCGAACGAACCACCAGCTCGTTCTCACGACCGGCAGATCGAAGAGCGAAGTGGTCGCTCGTCGTCTTCCGTTGAGGTCGGCATTCGTTCTTTCGCTGACTTCCTTCCGCTTGCAGACGGCCGGATAGCCTGCAGCACTTGGCGTTGGTCTCCAGCCGCTCGTCGCTCTCGCTGCACGCCTTCGATCATTTCGCCCACCGGATTTGGGACTGAACCTGTGAAACACTCAATGATCTTTTCCAATAAATCTCACTTCTCTAAGGCATTTTCAATAAATTGCAATTTTTGAGCGTTTCTGTCTTTACGGCTCGTTCCGCGCTAAACGCGGCCGCGTCGAAAGGACAAAAGCGAGCGACGGCCGATCGTCAGCGCGTCCCGCCGGTGATCTTTGCGATTCGACGCCACTCGGGCGGTGGGAAGCGAGCAAAACGATTGGGGCCCGCGGGAAGTGCGCTCGGCGTTTGGAAGGAAGACGCGTCGATTTCGCTTTCTGCGGCGAACGAAGCGCCGTGTTGCTCGCATTTTCTCCATTCATTCGACGACGGAGATTTCTGCCGACTCGATTTTCCTGCACGCGCTGTTGTTATGTTGGGTTCTTTTATTTCCGTTTGCGAAATGGCGACCACGAGCAAGAAGACGGATGGAAACAATCAGGCGGAACTCCCGCTCGTCTACCAGCTTCGGCGGCCCCGCAAGAGCGAAGGAGTGGAGGAGCGGCCAGAAGAAGCGGCAGCCGGTGAAGATTTGCTGCTGGAATCTCGAACAACGCCGTTCAACTCCTTCGTTTGCCCGGTGAGTCCTTCTTTTGTCCATTTTTCTACTTGTTTCCAGCCTCCCCAAAAGTTCTGCTGGTCGTCGGACGGTCGCTACTTCTACGCCGTCTGGAAGGACCGCCCATTGGTCGTGCTGGACCTCGTGCTCAACACACAAAAGTACGTCGATTTTCAATTGTCCTTCTTTCTATTGTTTCTTTCAGGGAGTTCACATCGAAACCTCCTTTCCGCGATTACATTTGGGACTTCGTGGTCGTCGACCGCTTGACGCTCGTTGTGAACACGTGGGGAACCTTGTACCTCTTCCGTTTGAACGACGAAGAAGGCTCCTTTGAAGCACAGGAGCTGGAGTTTCCAGACGGCCGTCGATCGTTTACGACGTTCATCCTCACGGAGATCATTGGCGGCAACGAAGGACTCAAACGGGCCGTGCTCTGGGACGGTCTCGGCGAATGGTTCGTGTTCGTTCGTTTGGACGTGCGAGAGGGCCGCGTGTACGCCGAACCGGACGACTTTCACGAAATAGGACTGGCCCACTCGTAGGCCGCGTATCAATTGAGCGAGGACGGCCGCTTCTTCTACGCGCTCAACTCGCGCTGCGCGGGCACGCTCTGGACGTGTGACTTGTCCACAAGAACGGGCACGTTTGCACCGTTGGATGGCATCGATTCCGGCTCTTATGCAAGTTCTTCGTCCTTTCCTAGTTTAATCACTTTTTATTCGTTCAGTCCAAGCGACCGTCATTGTCGTGGTCCTAGAAGCACGCCTACTTCTGGACCGTCAACCCGTCGGATCCAACCGGCCGCTGGTTCGTCTACCGCTGCGATTTTGCCAACTCGTGGTGGGAGAAGCTGCCGATCAGGCCGAAGAAACTCCACTGGGTCTCGGCGATCACGAACGAGGAGAGCGGGAGACGAGGGACTCCTGCTCCTCTGCCTCCCGTGACGAGGCCAGCCGGAAGTCCACCGCCTGCTCTTCAAGTGAGTCCTCTCCCTCGTCCACTGATCACTCCTCTTTTTCATTGCAGAACGCCCGACTCGCTCGTCCGTCTCGCGGTCGACGCTCTCCGGCGACACAACCTCGACGTCGTGGGTAAAGAGGAGTTCCACGCGGTCATGAGCCGACCGCCCTTCAAGGACCTCTTCCCGTCGCTGTACGCGAACATGCAGCCGATTCCCCGCCGTTTCGAGTGAACCTGCGATTTTGTTGCTTGTTCCGTGAATCGTCTTTTGCTGTATGTTTCGGAGATCCAATAAATTGTTTCTTTGCTCTTCGAAATCGATTATCGTGCAGACAAGCATGCGGCCGTCGAACAGCGGCGAGCGGGACGGGCACTTGCTGCTCGCCCACAGGATTGAACGGTCAACTAACTGGTGGGCGGCCTTCCGCTCGACTCGCTGCTCTTCGCTTTGATCAAAGAGATTCAGCAAGTGTGTCGGCAATTGGTGAGCGATCCGAAGTCGGCTCTCGCTCATGCTTGAGCAGGAGAAGCGGCAAATGACGGTCGGCTTCTCTTGACCGCCTCCTGTCTCGTGGGACGCCCGCTATTTGACTATCCAACAACAAGTCTGTTTTTAACAAAAAAGAAATCAACGCAGATTCTTTCATGCAACAAAAAAGTTTATTAAAAGAAAACGATCGAATCACGGTCCCGTCACTCCCAGATTCGATCGGCGAAGTGGTCGAAAACGAGACAAGGAAGATGCGGGCGACTGGTGACCAGCGCCAAGTGCCGCAAGCTGTCCGGCCGTCTGCAAACACAAACGATTGAAGGAATGGATAGAAGATGAAGGGCTGACTTGAGCGGAAAGCGGTGAACGTCGACGTCGTCTTCCATTGTGGCATAATTCTTCCAGCACTGCAGAACGAGTTGATACTCGGTGCGGACGTTCCCTCTGGCAACAACGCTGGAACACGAACCCCATGCGGCACTTGTGACCACGTTCCGTTCCATTGCAGAAGACGGAGATCGAGAACTGCGGTCACGTAAATGGGTTCTGCTTGCGAATTTGAATCGCGCTGGAGAAAGGCGGCGTGCAATTTGCCTTCTTTTCCAGCACTCATGTTTAGGACGCACTAGCAAAACGAACATTGTTACACAAGAATGTTTGAAACAAACCCCGTAGATCATTCTTTCCATTACGGGCGTGCTCGCAGTCAACGGCATTTCGCTCTTGGTGCCCTCGACGAAATCAAAGCGGGTAATAGAACAGAGGTTGTAGTTCTTAAATGACCACAACCTCTGATCAAAAAAGTACGCTCGATTCGTCGAGCGGAACGGAGCGTCGTTTTTGGCGATCGAATGAACGAGTCGCAGCTCGGCGCTGGTCTCCGAGCGGACCAGCTCGTACACGGCGGTCTTGTTCGGCCGGCTGTTGACCAGAAGCAATGACTCGCTCATCATGCGCGCGTCCTGCAGTTCGGGCATGGGCACTCCTGCAGCCGGGAAGGCACCGAGTACAGCGGTGAGTACGTGTTCGAGTCGAAGGTTAGGCGAAACAAATTCCACAACGTGCACGACAAGGCCAGGAAACCGCCTTAAACACGCACCAAATTAGCGTCTGCCCGAAATGGACTAACCGAGAGCCCGCATTCTGCTGCCGAACATGAGCACCGTGTTTCGATCGAGCATCTCGTTCATTTCGACCTCCAAGTGGCACGATCCACCGGTGCTTGCTCGAAAGCGACTGAAAGAATCAACAAGATGAGGTCAATGGCCGCATGTTTCCTACCGCTGCTCTTCTCGAAACAAATCCAAGACCAGGAAGGAGTCGTTATTTCCGTGTTCCGATGGGGAGACGTAGACGAAGCGGTCGTCCAGCACTTTGAGCGTGGACTCGCGGAAAGTGACGACGCGGAAGCGGCTTGACTGCCCGTCTGAATCGTTCATTTGGGCAGTGGAAAGAAGAACGAGTGGATAGAGCGGACCGTTTGGGCGCCGGGTTCGACTGGCTGGTCGGCACTCAAATGGCGTCCACTGCCGACTCGCCTGCTCTTTTCTTCTTTGTGAATGACCGCAAGGAATCCCGCCCGCAATCATCGGAGCCGACGGACCGAAGCAGCGATCGAGCGGGCGATTGCCCCTCCACCCAACTCCCACTACTTTGGCTGCCCGCCCAACACTAACGACAGACAGTTTGTGCGCTCCCACTTCCGTCCGCTGGTCGATCGGAAGGGAGGGCGACGCAAATGGCGGCATCCTTCCGTTCGACTCGCTGCTTGCCGCTTTGATCGAGAGGATCGGCGAGTGTGCCTGCCGTCAGCTCCCGACTAGAAGACTTCAAGGCGTCTTGCCAGTGCTTGAGCGGGAGAAACGGCAATTGATGTCCGGCTTCTATTGCTCGTTTTCTGTCACATGGACACTCGCTGTTCAACTACGGAGCCCCAAGTTTGCTTATAAAACCAAAACTCAACACACAATCCTTCCTACCGCCTCCTTCCGACGCGAGTTTATTGAAAGAAGTGAACGACAAGCCGATCGAATCACGCCCACGTCACTCCCAGATTCGATCGGCGAAGTGGTCGAAAGCGGGACGAGGAAGCAGTGGGCGGCTGCTGATCAGCGCCAAGTGCTGCAGGCTGTCCGGCCGTCTGCAGTCACAAAAGATTGAATGAATGGGAAGGATGAAAGACAGACCTGAGCGGAAGCCGTCGCACAATCGTGACGTCGTCGACCTCCTCGCTCGACGTCCAGCCCTGCTCGAGGACGAGCTGGTGTTCCGTGCGGATGTTGGCCCGGACGGCGATCGTCGCCCTCGAGGCGCGCGTGGGCGGGATCACGACGTTCCACTGGAGAAGGCGGAGGTCGAGGACGGCGCTCATGAACACCAGCTCGACTTCCGGGCACGCGTAGAGGAAAGCGGCGTGCAGTTTGCCGTCCCGCCCGACGCTCGTGCTCAGCGACGACTAAAAAAACAACGTCGCTCCTTTCAAGCAGAACGAACCGAGTCCTTCAATCCCTCCAGTTCGCGCGGCACAACCAACGGAATTTCGGTCTTCCGCCCGAACTCGAAACAGAAGACGCTGGAGACGCGTCTGCCCTCGAACCACCAGAATTTGTGGTCGAAGTAGTGGACGGGGCCGCTCGGATTGCCGCCCGCGTCCGCCGGGACGAGCGCGCGGACGAGGCGCAATTTGGCGGTCTCTTTCGTTCGCAGCAGCTCGTAGGCGGCCGTCCCGTTGACCACGAGCAGCGAGTCGCTCAGCAAGTGGGCGTCCCGCACGTGTGTTCCGTGCAGCACGAACTGTCCGCGGTAGAGCGGCGAGTAGGTGAGCGTCTCGAAGTCCAAATGGAAGAAGTTCCAATGAGTGCGTGGAGCTTGTCCATCGACTAAATGAAAGCTTGAAGGAAGCAGAAGACTCGTTCTTGCCAAAAGCGTTCTCGGCGTGAATGAACATGAGCAGCGTGTTCCGATCGACGACTTCGACCGCCGACACCTGCGTGGAACACGCGGCGTCGTCCACCGGTTCGAAGCGGCTGGAAGCAAGGAGCGAGTTGGAGGGTTTCTGGCCACTCACAGCTGCTTCTGCCGGAACAAATCCAAGACGAGGATGGAGTCGACCCAACGGCCACCGCTCATCCGCGCCTTGTCCCACACGAAGACGAGACGGTCGTTGAGGACTGCGTAGAGTGGGGCGTGGTAGAGCGGGAGAAACGGGAAGCGGGCCGCCAGCTCGACCTCCATTCCGTCCGCTCGAAAGACGGCAAGTCGGATGAGCAAGCGGTAAAACCGGATGGCTGCTTGACACTCGAGTGGCGCCCACAGCCGACCCACCGCCTCGCTCGTCCGTCCGCTCGTGGATGACCGCGAGAAATCCCGCCCGCAGTCCGCGGGGCCGACGAACCGAAGCGGCGATCGAGCGGGCGGTCGTCTGTCCGCCCGTTTCCTACAGAGTCGGCCGCCCGCTTGCAGTTTACTCTTTGATTGAAGGAAGGCGGCCGGCCGACAGCAGAGCGGCGCGAACTGCAGGTGGCCGTTCCTTAACTCCCGCCCCGACCGGCCACCTTGCCCTTTTCCGCTTTGATCAAGGGGATTCAGCGAGTGAGCGATTGTCTCATCTTCTTTGTTCTGTTTGAAGCAAAAATTTTATTTCCACAAGCCGACAAGCAGAAACCGATCGAACCACACCCCCGTCACTCCCAAATCCGCTTGGCGAAGGCATCAAAGACGTGAGATGGAAGCTGTGGGCGACTCGTGATCAACGCCAAGTGTCGCAAGCTGTCCGGTCGTCTGCAAACACAAAAGATTGGTGGAATGTAAGGAATAAAGCGGACTTGAGAGGAAAGCGGCGAACGACGAGTCCGTTCTTGCCGATGTTCCGCACCCACGGGCGTCGCTCGAGCACGACCTGGTGCTCCGTGCGGATGTTTCCTTGAACGCGGAGCATCGACCCCGAATACAACGGCGCTCGCCTCATCACGTTCCATTTGAGAGACTGGAGGTCGAGGACGGCAGTCAGGAATTGTTGGGAGATGTGGGACTGCAGGAACACAAAGTGGATTCTGTTCCCCATTCCAACACTCATGTGCTGGAAAGCCTGCAAACAAGCAACGTTCGGGGATTATTGAGCGAGCACTCACCAAGCGATTGTGTCGGCCGGACAATTCGGGCGGCAAACTTAACGGAATCTGCCTGGTCGTTCTGCCCACGAGGTCGTAGGAGCAAACAGAGCTTCCAAGGTCGCCCCGCTTGAAGAAGAAAAACTTCCCGTCGAAGAAATGTATTCGACTTCGCGGACTGATCGTCGCGTCCGTCACTTCGATGGAATGAACGGATCGCAACTCGGCGGTCACTTCCGAACGCGTCAGTTCGAGAACGGCCGCTCTGCCCGCCCCTCGATCGATAAGAAGCGACGACTCTTTCAACAGGCGCACGTCCCGCACGTCTCCCGCTTCCAACTCGAAGGGGCGCGGGTAGATCGGCGAGTAGGCGTAGTGGTGCTGCCAGTCCAAGCGGAAGACGTTCCAGTAAATGCGTGCGTCGTCTAGATCGGTGGTAGTCCTGGCCATCTGTAAGCGGCTTACCGCGACGCTCCGCCTTCTGGCTGAACATGAAGAGCGTGTTCACGTCGAGAACCTCGAACGCTGCGACGGGTCGGGGCAACGAGTTTCGGTCGACTGCTCGAAAGCGGCTGAAACGGAAAAAAAGGATTCGATTGAGGGGTGTTCACTGGCCTTTGCTCCTCTCGAAACAAATCCAACACGATGATCGTGTCTCCAAGGGCTTCGTCCGACGTGAAGATGAAAACGAAACGGTCGTCCAGCATTTTGATCGTGGCTTCGTGGAAAGAAGGGATCACCGCAAAGCGGCTGGGCAGTCCGACCGAATCGTCCATTCCGGCGGTGGAAAAGCGGGCGAATGGTTGAGCAGTCGCGTGAAGGTCGAGCACGACTGACTGGGCGGAACGCGAGCGGCGTCCACTGCCGCCTTGCCTCTTCTGTGGATGACCGCAAGGAATCCCGCCCGCAGTCCGCTGAGCGCACGGTCGGCGGTCCTCCACTTGCCGCACTTCCGGCCTCTCGCATTTCGTCGAGCCAGATGTTCGCGAGTGCCAACGGATTGCGATCGGCCCGTTTGAAGTTGAGAGAAAGCGGGAATCGTGGCCACGGGTTTCCTAATTGCTTTTTTGTCGGTGAAGAAAAGCACAAATCTGCTTTTTCTGCTGGATTCCGCGTGCCCGATTCTCCAGCACAAACAATTCACTTACAACTCGAAGTGACAGCGGGAGTTTATCCGTTAGCACCAACATTCAGACAGAGTCACAGGCAGATAAGAAGAAATGAAAGGCGGCCGTCTCGCCGACTACCCGAGACCGAATAAGATGCGGACGCCGTGGTGGGCGAGAAACCCG